>VZRQ01004348.1:83652-133021 GCA_013397975.1 Machaerirhynchus nigripectus | reverse complement strand
AGGAGCATTAAATTAAAGGAGCTTGAGCTGGCAAGCTTGACTAACCGATCTCTTCTATGACCAGGTGACCCACTTGTATATGAGGGAAGGTTCTGGATGTTGTCTACCGAGACTTTAGTAAAGCCTTTGACATCATTTCCCACAGGATTGTCCTGGAGAAACTGCCTGCCCATGGCTTGGACTGGCACACTCTTTACTGGCTAATAAACTGACTGGATGGCTGGTCCCAGAGAGTGGTCACCAGTGGTGCTCGCCAGGGCTCGGTGTTGGTGCCAGTACTGTTTAATAACTTTATCAATGAGGGGACCAAGGGCACCCTCAGCCTGCAGATGACACCAAGCTGGGCAGGAGTGTGATCTGATGGAGGGCAGCAGGACTCTGCACAGGGATATGGACAGGCTGGATCGATGGCTCAAGGCCAGTGGTGTGAGGGTCAGCAAGGCCAAGTTCTGGGTCCTACCCTTAGGTCGCAACAACCCCTGCAGTGCTACAGGTTGGGGACAAAGTGGCTGGAAAGCTGCCCAGGGGAGCAGGTTGACCTGGGGGTGCTGGTTGACAGCAGCTGAACATGAGCCAGTGTGAGCCTAGGTGGCCGAGGCCAAAGGCATCCTGGCCTGTATCAGCAGTAGTGTGGCCAGCAAGACCCGTGCAGTGACCATCCCCCCCCATACTCATCACTGGTGAGGCCACATCTCAAATTCCATGCTTAGTTTTGGATCCCTCATTGCAAGAAAGGCATTGAGGAGCTGGAACTTGTCCAGAGAAGGGCAATGGAGTTGGAGAAGGGTCTGGAGCACAAGTCTGATGAGGAGAAGCTGAGGGTTGGGAGGGCATTTAGTCTGGAGAAAAAAAGATTCAGGAAGGCCCTTATTCCTGTCTACAACTACCTGAAAGGAGGCTGTAGCCAGGTGTGGGATCGGTCTCTTCTCCCAGGTAAAAGAGATAGGACAAGAGAAAATGGCCTCAGGTTGTACCAGTGGGGGATTAGATTGGATACTAGGAAAAATCTCTTCACAGAATGGGTTGTCAAGCATTGAAACAGGCTGCTCAGGGAAGTGGTGGGGTCACCATCCCTGGAAGTATTTAAAAGACATGTAGGTGTGGTACTTAGGGACAACCAGTCTAGCAGTGCTGGGTTAACATTTGGGCTCAATGATCTTCAAGTTTTTTTCCAACCTAAACAATTTTATGACTCTATTATAAACCAGAATAAATGCAAAGGCTTTGCAAGTCCTGAGGAAAGGGTGGTTTTCTTTTGTATTTTACAGTATTTTTAAAGTTTCTTGAATACAAGCAATGTGTTTTACTCTGCAACATCATACCCTTTGTTCCACAGTTTGAAAAAACAAATTCTCATTTTAGCCATTGCTTTTCCAGACCACGGGAAAATACCAGCAGTGAATTTAAAATTAATGTTCCTGAAGAAGTATACATGTTATGATCTCAAGTGTGCTACTGCGTGAGAGCTTGATTACACACGTAATGACTGTTTGTGGAAAGAGTGACATTTTCCTCTAAAGATGAGGATTTGCTACGAGTGAAAGGAGTTGACTTGCAGCAGCTTACCCAAAACAGAAGTTCATTATCATGGCACGGAAGGGCTAGAAATAGACATTTTAGAAAAGAAAAATAAGAACCATACTCTTCCCATTTCTCTCTCCCATTATCACTCATTCCCATCTTCTGTAACATCTTGCCATCTGTATTCAAGTTCCTGTTTAGCTCCCTTTCTTCAGAAAACCAGCTTCTCAACTCATCAGTGTTTCTAATCTGTCTTCTATCTTTTCTTTCTTCCACTCAGCATCCTTTGCCCATTGCTTCTCTTCTCAGTATCTCACCTCCACATTTCTTGTGGTACTGCCTTTGGATTTCAGGCTCCTGAATCAGTTTGGTCATAGCATTAGAGAGCTTTTATCCCCAGGTGAGCATTTGTCAGGGTAGTAAAAAAAAACACTAAACCTGGGCATACAAGCATCTATTATTTACAAAAACACAAAGTTCATCTGCAGGTAACATTCCTATTACAAAGACCTGGAGTTTGGTTCTACAGCAAGGCATGAGAAAACATAGAGTGAAATTGTCAGCTCATATCTTTAAAATGGGGACATTTTTCTGGGTTCCCTGCAGCACAGCCAGATCTTGAGCTTAGCTTTGCTATTTTTAGAGCACATATTTTTCATCAGATGAACAGTATTGATCCCCAGTCATGCTAAGGATTATCTAATCCTAACTGTACTTCATTTTTCTTACATTTTTAACACTTACCTACATTTTTGCAGGATTTCTCCAGCAGCTCTTGCCGAAGTTGCGAGTAATCCCACTACCATTCTTTCCCAGATGTTCAGGTGACTGTCTCTTAGAGAACCCACAACTCTATTGTGAGAGGTTTTGTCAGTGTGCTTCCACAGTCCTTTTCAATTTCTTTTTGTATATGACCTAAAAACCTAGTGCTGAAGATAGCCAACGTAATACAAGTGTTCAGTGACATACTTATCTATCGTCCCTCCAACAGAAGCTGATGCACCAGATGTTCACTGGAGTTTTCTCTAGGCTGATGTCTCCTGCAGGACACATGCCCAGAATCAGTGAGGACTGGCACTTTGAAAGTTCCTAACATGCTGTGGCTTATCTAACCTTGCTTTGTGATTAGTAACACTATTTAGGGATGAAGGTTCCTTTGTGCTGGGTACTGTGGTAACATAAGCAAAACTTACATGCCCTTCTTACATTACATTACAAAACTTATATTAATTTCATTAATGAAATTACATTATGGGAATAGAAAGGGAAAGAAACAAATACCAAAGGCAACAACACAGCACCAGGTAGTCCAGCTTGTAAGGAACAATCACTATGGATCTAGTTTTTGCTAAGATTTTCTTTAGCCACCCCAAAAACTAGAAAGAAAGGTTTTAGGGTCTAGAGTAAGACGACATATTTGTTTAGTAGCTGGCTACAGGAAGTTCTCTTCAAGCATTAGGAGCAGCAGAAAGAAAAGCACGAAGGTAATTGCTTGAAATAAAAAACTAAAAATGAAGGTTGGCTTCAGTTGCAAACTGGAAGGCCAGCTTGGAGATAACATCTGAAGGTGAAGCTGAAAATACAAAAGACCACAAAACCAAAGCAAAATAGTTCACATTTGTTCGGAGACATCTGGATGATTGTGGATAAAGGAGAATGGCTGATCTTAGATAATTTCATAAAGAAAGGCATGAAGATCTGAAAGTGATGACTTAGGAGAAAGCTTCTGTTGGATATGACTTTCCAGGTCAAAGGCCAGAACAGTAGGAAAGACGGTGATCAAGCAAGAACGTACCAGAAAAGATTTGGGTGAAAAATTAAAAAGCCCGGGTTTGGCCATGGACTTGTGCTGGTGGCTAATACACTCAGGAATTTCTAGATGCAGGCTAACATATTTGTTATCAACTCTGGTAGAGGGAAATAAGTATGTTAATTGTCTGGGAAAAAAAATAGAAATTAAATTCAACCCTGCATAAGGAATAGGTCCTTCTAATTTCAGTCTGTTAATTTATAAAACCCTTTTGCTTTCCTTGTAAAATATATAACTTCTATTCTGTGACTCACTATTGCTACATTCATGTCATCACAATATGAAAAAGAAATAAAAAAGATGAAGTCTGCTGAAAAGAATAGTCAGTGGATTCAGCAAGAGGGATTTTGCAAATGAGAAGCAAGGCATATATTGGCAGAGATCCATTGATTCTAAGGGAAACCTGCCAATCTGTGTCCAAGCATCAACTTATTTCTGTTTACAAATAAAAGAAGTATTTCTGATCCACAGATTAACTCTGATATTTGCAGGATTCATAAAAATGTTTGATACCCAGGTTTTCTCTATGTCTAGATACGTATGGCAAGCCACAGAAATATCTTACAGATGATAAATGGACAAATGGAGGGTATCTGGAAAAACTGGACAGCTCCACAGGATTTCAGTTGTTCCCATTCTTATTATCTCTTCAAAATACCTGCCAGGATGTATGGTAGAAAACAGAAGATGGTCCTGGTAAGGGGCAAAGATAGTGAACCATCTGGGAAAAATCTGGTTTGGCTTTTTTTTTCCTCTTTAACATGTACAGATTGAGAGAACCAATTATAGTACACATGGTTCTGGTGTTGTATCTCTCCAAAGAGTTGTAAAGCCAGTTTTTCTCGCAGTATTGGCATTTGGAAGATATTGCCTTATGAATGATCAATAGAACAATGGGGAACAAAACTGAGATATTCTGTTTTACCCATGGTATATTAAACAGAGAGTATATTTCCCTTCATCTTAAATAATAAGGTTCTCCTACGAAAATAATCCAACTGAACAACGAGTTAACTGAACATTAAATTTAATTTGTCTCTCAGAATTAATGGGCTAGTCCCAAGCATATCCAACCAGTGGCTTGGAAGAAACACAGTTGAACCATACATTTTGAACCAAACATGAAATCTGCCAACAGTATCCACCAAATCAAAAGCATCTACTGAATGATAAGTATTATGACAGAGTGCTTTGCAAGAATTTATGATCAACATGAATCCCCTACTCCACAATCCTGCACGTTTTACAGTTGTCTACATCTGTGCAAGAAGATTGCAAAATGTACAGATAATATCACTTTGCACTGATGCCAATTACTATACAATACGTAAAGCAGAAAAAAATCAAGCCTTTTGTCTCCCAACATGGATAACCAGCAGTGTTTACTCACTGACTGTTCTCCCTAAAACTTTAATATATTTGTAAGAGTGCTATATGAAAAACACATTCCCCAATGGCATATTGCTTTAAAAGACTCAACAAATAAATTAATGTAGCGTGTTATGAAAGAATTAAACAATACCAACATATTTTTACTGTTCCCATGAGAACTACTATTTTCTTATAGTCCTGCTCTTTGCCTCTTGCCAAAAGTCAAGATGGCCCCAGAGAAAGCCAGGAGAAACCTGCTAGTCATTTATGTGAATGGCAATCACCATTTCTGAGCTTACATCTGGTAGAGGCCACCTTCCTAAAAAGGACAAGACAGGGTGACCTTCCTTCTGACACAAAGTCCTCAGGTAGTTAACTACAAACATGTTTCCACTTTGTTTTAATACTGTTTTAACGAGCAGGAGCAAAGTATTAATATTTTTAAAAATATATTTCCTTAATAAGATTAAAATTCTTTTGTGATTGTTCTAGCATTTAAAATAATAATAGCAATTTTCTTAATGGTATTTAGATCGTCCAACAAGTTTTTAAAGGGTTTT
Source organism: Machaerirhynchus nigripectus (assembly GCA_013397975.1). NCBI lineage: Eukaryota > Metazoa > Chordata > Aves > Passeriformes > Dicruridae > Machaerirhynchus > Machaerirhynchus nigripectus. Next base: position 127,759 of record VZRQ01004348.1, on the reverse strand, counting down.
ATTCCACAGAATCATGCAAGGTAATAAAATGTGACTGTAGTACTAAACCAATGTTGTGACGTGTCACTTAGTTAAAAGAATTGGCATATTTAGGGATAAATTCTTAAATACTTAATCAGAAGTTCTAAGATATACCAGATAACGTGATTCATCTTCTTACTGGTATTTTCAGAAATGTCTGTCAGTTTTTATGTTCCAGAAAGGAAGCTTTCAATGAGCTGCTCTTGGCCCTTTGCAAATTCCCTCATCCTGAGTCCCAGGTCACAGTGCCACTGGAGAAGAGACCCATTTGCACATAGTGCTTTGAGAAAACAGATCTTTGGACATATTGAAATAATTTTAACAAATTCTGAAGCCATCAGAGTCAACAGCAAAATCATCATTGACTTTAACAGAGCCTAGATTTGTCCCTAAAGTCTCTTCATGACACAGCAACTTTGCTGGTTGACCAGAGGTGACTTCTGTGAGATGGCCACCTTGACTACCATGGTCTGAATGGCCAACACACAAGGCAGTTCACTCACAGGTAAGTGAAATTCTAACATTTTTGATTGTATGCACTGCTTGAAACAGGAGTAATTAGACTTAAAACAGGCAGAAATTAGCTGGATTTTGATTTTGTAACATGTGAGGAAAGGGTCGTGAGTCCATGAGGAAAGTATGCTACAATATGATTCCCCCTCCCTTATCTACTCAGCATGTACACATCAACCAAGTGTCACAGTGGCATCCCATAAGTACACAGTGAAATGTGAATTATCTTACGGAAATGCTGGTTGCAAACACATTTGTACTTTGTTCTCTAATTCACTTCAGTTTGCCCACTGTGTTGTTGAGAAGATAGCCTTGACACAATAGTTAAACTTTTACTCAGTGTGATTTATTTTTCTTTAACTGGAGACAATGCTAGAGCTACATTTGTAATATACTTTATTACAAACTAATCACAGAACCACAGGAAATGTACTGTTCATTGCTCATGGCATCCTGAAACTATGAATACTACATTTTCTTACTTTGATTAGAGACAACAGTTGTTTTTGTAGCCCAACACACAATAATAGGAGGGAGGTAGGAAATGAAAGCATACTGGAAACGTATTACTAATACACTGTGATTTGATACACATGTCCTGTAGCTGTTGTGAACAGCCTGGTAACAACTTTTAATGTGATTCATGTCTTTTTAAAGGGATTTTGGCATTCCATTGACTGAATATACAATAATGATCAGAACTAAGTGCATGAATAGGAAGAATATCATCACAGAAAGACGTGGAAATCTACAATTTCAATTTGAAATATCACTACAAGACAAAGACAATAATAGCAGTATGTGTATTTCCTATGCAAGAAGATGTATATGATGCAGTTAGAAGCAAAACAAGAATATTTACATTTAGAACAAAAATTACATACTTTGAGCTACACAATCACTGAAGGACTTTTCTTTGCAGAAGTAACTCCTACCATCACCAAAAAAAAAAAAGGTTACAACTGGCTTATTAGCAGCTAAGCTCATCTGAGCTTGTATGTGTTACTTTTTAGATCTTGCCTTTTGAGCTTGCATAGATTTAAACCCTCAGGCATTTATATCACTAGAGAACTCATGGAAAAAATCAGTAATCCATGTATATATTTTCAAATATGAAAGAACACAGAAATGCAGGATATTTACACCAAATTGGCACAGGATAAAAAACTGAATGTGTTAAATACATCTGAATGCCAACCCCTCTCACAAACATTACTTCACTACAGGAACAATAACAGAAGAATAGAGAAAGTACTCTGAGTGCAGTTGGAGAAAAGGCAGAAAATTGATTATGTGTCAAAAACATAAACATTTTTCACTGGACACAATATAATTAATGTATGCCATGTTCTTGAATGCACTCTTTTGAGGCACTGCAGGTTACTTCTTCCTCAGGAGAAACAGAAATCATAATCAATGCAACACTACGGTAACCCATAAATTAGTAAAATTTGAGCACAAACAACTTGATAAACACAGCACCATGGTGTCTTACAGAGCCAGGAAAACATCTGCATGTGAAAAAACCATGCAAGACATGATACTGCCCGTTAAAAAAATTTGAGAAAGCTTTTCTAAACTATGTGATATACCAAAGCTCTAATAATTTCTTAGAAATGAACCTTCTGAGTGTTTTGTACTCAGAAGCACTAGCAGCTATAAATGTGGTTAGATACATGAATGCCTACTTTATGGGTAGGTTCTCTACTGTTGCAAAAAATAGTGCAAAGCATAGCACAAATCTATCTGAAATAATTTTAAAGAAATTTTAATAATATGAACAATAATTTATATCTGAATATTTTGGAAATCAGGATAGCTTTGGCATTTCTGAACCACAAAAAAATAATTTCCTTTGCATCAGCCTAATCAGAGAGCCTTTAAGCAGGCAACATCTAAAGAGATAAAATCACAAATTAAAAAAACAAGGACATTATGGTGTTGAATTAGTGACCTGAGCAAGGAAATCCCCATTAAAAGAAAGTTTGTCACCAGAATTGACAAGATGGTGGTTACTAAGCACAGAATTAAATATTTTAGGCATTCACTGGAAGACTGTTCTTTTCAACAGTGGCTGCATTTTTGTTATTACTTCAACAATCCGACCACAGAAAAAGTAAACAATTTAAAGTATTCTTTTGAAAAAAGGCATCAGAGAAGAAAGATGTACTAATTACTGAATATTTCTGCCTCATCCATAGATGTGGCTCCATGATTGAATCCAGCCCGGCATAAGGAAAAATAAAGAGCACAAATTAAATACACGCACGAGAGCTGGGCTTGGCTTCATGCCCACCGTCATCATAGTCAAACTTCATTTCCAAGATCCACCATAACACTTTCCTCTTAAGCTTCCTCTGGGTCACAGTGACCTTTGTTAAACATTATAACAAGTGATAAAATGAAGACTGGGAGTACATTTGTTGCACAGTTAAAACTGAAAGGAACCAGGGGATCTGAACCAGATTGCAGATAAATATAATAAATTGCTCAGCTACATTCCTCTTTGTTCCAGATGTGTGATTTGTTACTAGTTATAACAGAATGCAAGCTGTATTTTGTAAAGACTAAAACCAAAACATTACAGAATGCAGAAGCACCATCTATCAATTTTCTGAAAGGAAATTGCACCTGCCTGCAATCTTGTCCTCATTTGACTGAGCCTTCTGAGAAGCACAATGATTTAATGCAACAGCTCTTCACATTTGAAGGGTGTGGTTCAGCTCTGGCTTCACAGAAATTAGTCTAAGAGTCTAAATTTAGCAGGTAGTTAAAGTTTACCCATGAAAAAAAATACAGAAAAACTCTCTTCACATAACTGCATACATCAGTGTTAATTCACAGATCGTGCCCTGCCACTTCCATGGGACTGACCCACATCAGTTGTATTTTCAGTCTTGCAGCTCTCTCAGGCAAAGTGTGCAGCATACCCACTGCTTTGCATCAATGCCATCCTGCTCACACTTTCAAAAACATTGACCCCTAAATTCTTATAAAAAAGTATGGGAGTTTAGCCATGTAGCTGTAGCCCTGAGTACTGGCCCTGATCAATGCAAAAGTAAAGAGTTATTTAAAGTTACTCTGTTAAAATGTTCCAGTTTATCTTCAAGCAAAAATGTGAAGCAAAGCTTTGTTTTTATTTGCTCTTTCCAAAAGACAAAGATAAAGGATGTAGTAAAAATAATTGTACTGCAAAAGGAAACAAGATCCCAATTTCATTGCCATTCACAACATCCCAATTTCAGGGAAAGGGAGGCAGGTGACAGGCAAAAACTCGTTTCATTTGTTATTACTGTAGACACTGTTACAACTTTCATTCTCATCTGGTCTCAGCTCCTGACATTTGATGATTTAACACAGTCCTCACCAAAGCAAAATTTATGTGGGGTTCAGTAACATTTTTGTGAGAGCAAAATTAAGTAAAACAAGGAAGAGTTGCACGTGCAGATGACAATGGTCCAACAGCTGGGTTACACTCAGAGCCATCTGCTGCCATGAACGGGGCTATTTGTGCCCCAAGGAACTGTTCAAAAACCTGTGCTGGCATATTACCCCGCACCCACAAGTAAACTTAAAACATACACATGCTGTCTCCAAAACACAGCAGGAACTACCCACAACACCAATACAGCTCACTTCCTAGCCATCACAACTGCCCTCCCATTCTGTGCAGGGCTCACACCAGGACAGGACCTTCTATTTTGTGTCCCAGCATGTTGCCACTTTGCAGGGAGAAGTGCTGCACGCAAAATACTTGCAGGAACTCAGCAGGAGTCACTGCCTCATGCAGAGTCGAGACTGGCTGACAGCGGGGCTCACTGAGGAGGGGCTTGCCAAGCTCTTTGCAGCAACCCACCTGTGCCTTTCTGCAGATGCAGAGGAGCAGACGGGTTCATGAGGAAATTTGGAATCAGATTTTGAATTCCCATTATTCTTCAGACTGTGTCATTTTCCAAATGATTTACTGTGGGAAGAAACACACAGCTGATCACATATTAGGGCAAGCATTGTGCCGGATGTCTTACACAGAGCTACTTATTGGTGAGGCCACAAAGAGGCCTGCCAGAGGAAAGGACATGGGATTGCTTTCATCCTACATGAGGCAGATCCTTGAACAGGAACTAGAGAATGAGACAGTAACTCCGAGAGAATGCAGAAGCCAACCTCAAGAGATCAGGTGACTGATGGCATCATGTTTTGGTATGAGGCAAAGCCAGCTCTCACCAAACAAAAATCTCAGCAGGAACACACAGGCAGGAACCCCTGCGCTGAAAAACAAAACACCATATCCCATTAAGATACCACATGTGCAGAAGTTGCTGCATTATATAACGACGAGCTTGGCTTCTACCTCTCTGCATGGTAGGGATTCTTAGCTCCCAAGGAGCTTACAACTTGCAGGAGCTGTGAGATGTTGCCTCTGGCCATGGGTGTGGCTTTAGCACTACCATAATTTCCTGGCTCTTCTGTCTCTGTTGTCCATGTTAAGTGTTTTGAAGTGGCACTGTAACTTATTTCTAAGCGCAGTTGCCACTGATGCTGAACAGTGATCCATTGTTCCTATTGTTGCTTCCGCACTCAGTGGTTCATAAAAACAATGCTTAAGAAGCAACTTCAGCTCAGGGAGTCTCAAAACTGCCGAGTGTCAGAAGCTGGAAGAATGACTTTGACTTGCCTTGCTTCTTATGCTTCTCCATGAGCACCTTCTGCTGGCTGCTATCAGGAAAGATGTGCTGAGACCTTTGGTACAAGCATGTACTGCTCCCCTTATACTCTTATACATTTCCCTATCAACACTAATAGCTAAGGTTCAGTTATTTTGACTGACAATGCTAATGTTCTTCCTCCTGTTGTTTAAAAACTGCTTTCAAAGTTGTTACACTTGATTTTCCATGTCAGTGTCCTGCCCAGATTGCACTGCATTGACTGAAGTAACCACACTATGGGAGTGAAGCAATCTTTGCTTCACAAAGAAATGCCTGAAATAAATATTGGAACATATATGATATACTCTGGTTTTGACATAACTACCTAAAAAAAAAAAATACATCCCCACCATGAAAAATAAAAAGAAAAAGAAGAAAATCTGACCTGCATTCTGTCACCTCATGAGGATATACAAATTCAACAATAACAAGGGGGATTTTTGAAGAAGGGGAAAATTAGCAAAGATAAATTTTACCAGCATTTTCCAGCTTTTGAGAAAATGTCAAATGGGTGTTTATTGATTTTTTTTTCCCATTTTGAAATACTAATTTCACCAGCTGTTTTCTTTCTCCCCATGGGAAAATGAGATGAATGTTTCAAAAACATAAGCAAGTGGCATTATTTTCTACCAACAGAATTCCCTATTTCATTAAGAAATTCTGAATCAGAGGGTTTCTGGTTTTTAAAAATAAAAATTAAAAGATCAGAAACTCTATATTTAAGAAACAAGTAAACAAACATTTTTTAACACTCTTTGCTCATAAAAAGGTAAGAGTATGATGTACTATATGTGGAATAGAATAACTAATGATCAGAGCTGCACAGCAACTCTGAATTTTAAACATATGGCAGAAGAGTATGTCGATTCCAAAGCAAAATAAATCTCACTAAAATGACCTGATAATTTTGAAGGCAGAGACTTAAGATGAAAGAAATCAATGCCCAAAGGACCCAAATATGCACACCAGAAAATGTGAGGACTCTAGGGAAAAGCCTGTATGGTTTCTGTAGGGAACTTTTCTTTAAGCTATTTAATAGAACAGTTGTTCAATAGATGCTTGCCTTTCTCTTGAGTAAGAGTTACTCCCAAAGGAATCAAAGTTCAATATGATTCAAAATATTTGTAAATTTATATATTTTGAACAAACAGAGGCATGTATTTACTAAGGAATGGATAGCTTATCTATACAGAACAACTAATGAAATTTGTTATCACAATAAATGGCAGTACTTGAATATAAAGCATCTTCAAATGCTTTGTCACAGTATTTTTAACAATATACCTGTAAACTGAAAATGCCACACCAAACTGACTGAAAAAGACACCTATTATTCCTGAACTAGAAAACAAAGTTAGTTTTAAAAAATACAATTAATTAATGACAAATTAAATCTTAAATCTTGAAAAAGGAATTAATGAATATTCCACATCCATTTAAGATTTTTTTAAACAATAAGATTTGTAAGAAAGATACTTGCAAACAGATATTACATTTGAGATCATATTAACCAAAGATATCTCTGCATATTTAAATGCTTGCAGAGGTTTGTTTCTGGCTACAATTCAAATCATACGTCATACCACAGTTTTGGATAAACAATGATCAAAACAGACTAGAAGAGCAACCATGAAAGGACTAAACAACAGAGAAAAATGATAATGATGAAATGTTGATTTTCCCCTGTGTGGCAGATTAAGGAACCTGTACAGAGCGGATGCCACATTTTTTTAGCAAAGCATGTACCCAAATTTGCTTTTGGCAAACATTGCTTAACTGCTGCTGTTTTTCATGAAGTCAGTGAAGACTGGGTTAGATAATGAGCTGGCATGCACTTTTGAAATGTTTACTGTGTTCCTTAAAGTAAGGGGAACATGCTGGTTCTTAAACTAATTTGTTTTTTGTTGTTGGTTTCTCCCATCTCTCCCCTAGTATTCTGTTCTCCCTGTCTTTGGAATAAACAGAAAACAACTGAATCTTTTTATACTTTTTTTTTCCCCTCTTACAATTATACAACTGAAGAATCGGTAGTTTCCAAATGGCAAACAACTGAGCCATGTCAAACATGTCAAGAGCCATGTTAATCTCATGCGTTCACTCCATTGTTAACAATGAAGGAAGGGGGATGGGAAGGACAAAATAAAATCTGTCTATTCTGGCCTAAATGCAGGACAGGAACCAGGAGACAATCCACAAACAAAGTACTCTTTTTCTTCTGGCGGGGGGAGGTGATGGGGAAGATGATGGTAGCAGGACTTTTGTGGAAGGAGAAGCTGTACCCATCTTGACAGTCAATACAGCATTCAGAAAGCTTACACGGTGGGAAGAATTTCCCACCCATTGTTAACTAGGAACTTGATTTGAAAATGCAGTTTTTAATTAAAATTGGCACTTCCAAGCTTCATGCTGGCATCCTCCATCTTGCTAAACACTGAGCTCATTTGTGGTTCCAGCAGTTTGCAAACGCAGTCTCAGAGGTGACAAACCATTTCCCATCCTGCCACCCTTGCTCAATCCTTAGTCCCCATCTTATCAGGAGTACATGGGAAATTTACTCCAGTAAGACAAAGCAAGGACTGTAGGATGTGGCCTCATTTGGCTAGAATCCACAGATCCCAGTCTTTATTACTTTTAGGGGATTATTAACGGAACAGAATTCTTCAGAAATGTTTGGAGGAAAATAGGGTCAGTTATTTTTGAGGCTTCTACATGCTTCACTTCACTCAGACATCCACAACCATTATTATGGATAGAGATCCTACTGCATTTCATTCTCTTCCCACCTACGCTTCCAGACAATAGAATTCAAAGACAGAAATTCCAGAATATTACCACCAACAACAAAAATTTCTGGGTAGATAAGATATAGAATTTATCTATATGTTTCACATGGATGGATAAAATGGCTTATTTTTTTTGTTGATTTAATAAATCAATTTGCATATGTAATGCATTCTGACTTGAGGGATCTCAAATGAAAATTCAATTTACAGGTCTGTTAAGAAACTAGCAAAATATCTTCATAATATCTTCATTGAGAGATCACATATCATTATTTAGGACCGTTTTCTAAATAGTCCTCTAGGGGAAAAATGTTTTTTTTTTAAAGTCTATTTTTTTCTAGCTGTGCATATTCTGAGATGTTGAAGAACAAGCTGGGAGGGCAATTTTTCTGGTTTTTAAATTTTATTTGGATTGATGTCTTTACAATGCCTAACATTGTTAGGTTCACTACAAAGGATTTCACTTCATTGTACAGAAAAGAAAAATATTATGCAAATTGCAGAAAGGACTTCACAAGACTATCCAGTTCATGTGAATACTAGCAAGCAAAGCAAGCTGTTGTTGGCTTTTGAAAAATCTGTCAACAATTAAGCTCATCAAAAGGAAATTCATAAGCCGATTTAGCAGAAACGTCTCACAAAGCCTGAGCCCTGTAAGGTACATTCATGTATTTAGTTCAGTTAAAGTTCTATTCAAGAATTAAAATAATTACCACAGATTCGTATATTTTCGCTGAAAGCTTGCCGAATGCACAAATCCAAATATAGAAAGAACCTCAAGATTTCTAAATTACTGCAATTTGGAGTCATTTGCAGAATGATTTTCCAACAGGAATAAATCAGTGTTCCAAGCCTTCTCACTTTATTCTGAGAAATATCTTTCAAAAAGTAGTAAAAAAATGAAAGCTATGTAACACCTACGCTCAGTGTCCATTTACCAACATACATCTTATGTACTTCTGTGAAACAAAACTCAGATCTTCATTACTGAGCTTAGAACATTCTATAGTCTTTATTTAAGCCAGAGGACAAGGTTTTAATAGGGTTCCACAGAACATGAGAGTTCCTCAATCCTGACACCAAAGAAAGCAATCCAACAAAACAATATGTCTGCACTGCAGACTGTGTCTCCATCTCCCAAAATCCTGTTACAGAGCACACAGAGCCTTGCAAAAAACAGGAGTTCTTTTGTCTTGTGACTTGTCCAAACCATGCTTAGCAAACTAGAGAAGTCTCTTCAGGAAACTACAGGCTTCATTATGGAAATTCTCTCTTCACTGCATGTTAATTTGATTATTTTTATTCAGAATTTTGCACGTATACACCACTTGACCAGATCTGACTCATCACACTTGCCCTGTGTTTAAGATTTTATTCTAGCTTCTTCCAGTAATGAATTTGTGTTGATTTTGTAAGATCCTGTTCATGACCTTAAAGCTAGTTCACAGGGTCAGACCTTTCATTTTTCTGTGTTCAGCTATTACTTTCTGCCACTGCTCTTCCACTATTCAACCTCCAGTCTTACAGGAATAGGACTTGGCTGCTACTTATTTTTGCGAAATTCTTTGCTTTCCGATCTCAGGAATTTTGTAACTCTGTGCTTCAGAGTGTCTGATTAAATCTGCATTAGGACTCTGTCCTTAACCTAGAGTTCAGCAAATGTTTCAGCTCCGGTCTGAGGCAACTTATAAGAACAACACTAAATACATTTACATTTTATTGGGAGAAATCTATTGGGGACCAGCTGCTACACTCTCTTTCTCTAAGCATCATTTATAGATGACACTTACTCGTTGGCTACTGTTTGTTTCCTTTTAAATATGAGCACCGTGCAGATATTGCCAGAAGAAAAATCAATGTTGAAGCAAATTCAAGGTTGCATGACTGTACTAGAAGTTTCAAAACTCAGTAGTAATTGTGCCACTTCTCCCCCAAAAAATAGTCCAATACCTAACTTTATTTGACTGAGTCCAAATATTAAGATAGAAGTCATATAGATGTGAAACAAGCAATTTCCATCCCATCCTGTAAAAATACTACACATGAGATCTACAGCTATGATTAATCACAATACTGTTCATCGTTCCAAATCAGACTCAGTGATTTTTATAGACATCTGTTTTCTTTCACATTTACCACATACATGGATGTAGTGTCACTATTACAGAGATTTGACTCATCGAAAAACATCACAAGTCAACCACTAAATCAGTGAGGAATATGCAGCCCATAAGAAGCCATGAATAATATAAGATCCATATGGGCTTGGGTAAAATTACCAAATTTGCCAGTCCATCAGGCTTTTTGCACCCTGCCTTGTTGGAGATGAGGTGGTGCTCAGCAAGCAAGCCTTCTGAGCAGCCAGCAGCCACAAAGCTCATGGAAGCTGGTGGACATAACTATCTTCTAGTCAGTCTAAGTGAGGGAGCAAGAAAATACTCCTTTTGTTTAGCAATAAATATAACAATAGAAGCTACAGGCTAAAGCTCGAATCAGCATGACAGGGTCGGAGGAAGAACTGGGCGGTGCAGCCTGAGGGATGTCCCCCTGAGTCAAATGCAGAATCAGGAGCTGGACTTTGCTTGTTATAATAACTACTTCTTGTCAGAAGAAAAAAAACGTGCAGGAGCATAAGAAGACACTCCAGAGAGGGGTTTGCAGGGGCTAGTGAACACAGCAGTACAACCCTCAAAGAGAAGCAGAAGTCTTTTAGGGAAAAGTGATAACTGCTGGAAGACTGATCATGGTTGGGACCAGGGATACTACAGCCACTGTGCTGTCCACAACAGGGAAGTGCTATGTTAGAGCCAGCAGTACTATAGCCAGTGGAGCTGCTGCTCCAGCCCCCAGAGCGCCAGCCGTTCTCTTCTGCCATGACAGAGGGCCTGGGCTGCAAAAGTGGGACGCCAAAGGCCCAGGTAATTCACACCTGACTGTTCCTGCCACACTTCTACCCTGATAGCACCCTGTACTATACAAGAGGATGGAGGCAGGTTCTGCCCAGTAGTACCAAGCAACAGGACAAGAGGCAATGGGTAGAAACTGAAGCACAAGAGGTTCTACCCAAACGTAAGGAAGAACTTCTTTACTGTGTTGGACAGATTGACCAGAGAGGGTGTGGAGTTTCCTTCTCTCGAGACATTCAAAAGCTGTCTGGACACAATCCTGAATAATGTGCTGCAGGGCACCCTGCTTCAGCAGGGAGGTTGGACTAGATGACCTGCAGCGGTCCTTTCCAGCCTTCCTGATTCTGTGTTATACTTCTTGGCCCAAAAATATTCTCACACCAGGAGGAGGAGCTGGCACCAAGCATATGCTTCCATTGGAACTGCTCATCCGGGTTCAAATCTGAATTCAAAGTGGGAACTCCACCCTTGGAGTGCTCAGCTCGAGAGAGAGAGAGCATGGTTATTACTAGCTCCAAGGCAACCAGCTGGCACATAGAGGCAGGGGATACCTGTGTACACCCTACTTTGGGGCATCATACCCCCCATGTCCCTCTGTGGGTGTAGCTGTTATTTCACAATTTGTGCTGGAAGCAACTGAAAGACTCTCACTGACTTCACTAGGTTTAGATCAGATATTTAATAGAAATTCATAATGGAGAATGACTGACTAAAGGCTGCAGGATTTACCAAGTATTTTTATGAGGGAATGCAAAATTGCTACTTGCTGCATACCAAAAGGCATACCTGAGAAGCATAAAAGTAACAAAAAAACTTCAGGCTCCAAACCCCTATTTTATCTCTGAATTCAAGTATTTTAACCAAAGAGACGGAAAACAAGTTTGAATTTCTTTTCTCTAGCTTTTCTTCTGACTTTTATCTGAATTTTTCTACTATGAATCCTACACTACAGTACCTCTCTCTGCCCCCAGTCAGAGTATAGTGTTGGACACGTAATTTTAAAATGTTACATTGTGATTCTTTGCCACCATAAGTTTCTTTCCAAATTAATTAGGTCTAACTATTTACATTAGTACAACAGAATTCAATTTTTACAAAACACCTATTTGATATTTAAGCTGTGTGCAACTCTTGGCAGTCCACTGACATAGTAGAGAGGCCAGGTTTGCAGAAAACTGTCTCCTCCTGCAGATCTTCTAAGAAGTGTCTCATATTGAGCATATTAAAAAAAAGCTCTGAACATCTTCTGAAAGCTAAGCAGAGCAGTTATGAAGGAAAGGAAAAACAGATTGGAGTAACTAGAGAACACAGAGAATGCAAGTCATTTGTGCTAAGGCAGTCAGGAAATCACAAGCCTAGAAAGATCATGCAGAAAACTGTCTGTATTGTGCCAGTGCTACTGAACAATACCCTACTGCCTGGCTTTTTAAATAGTTTTTAACATTTAGCCCTTTTTAAATGTGTAATTGTGTTATGGATACTAATTTCCTCAGAACCAAGTATAATTATTCTCCTAAATATTTGGTCCATCTCTATTGTAAGCTCTTCTTAAGACAGCTACAAAATATTGCTAATATTTTTGAGTTAATAGTGTGTTTAGAAGGTCGTGTCAGGTTATTGCTGGGAGGATTAAAAGATTTTCTTTCCTCCAGAGCCCTTTGTTATAAGAAACCAAGGAAATTTAAAACAGGATTTATTCCTTCGAACCACGACAAACCAACAGAGTACCGTGGCAAGAGCATGAAGTAAGAGCACTCTGGGCCAGGAAATTTACAAAGAGAGCTTTCTTCAAATTCAAAAGTCGAGTTGAAATTTTAAAGCTCTTAATGGTTCTACATTAAGGGCAGCAAAAGACAACTGGTTTCACAGTCATTCCCACTTACAAGTTCTCTTTCAAGAGTCTGGTACAATAACGGGTAAGCTAGTGGCTGTCACTAACACGGGCAGACATTCCTGGCACATATAAACTTCATTTGGTACTTGTCAAGCCAAGCCCTGCTGGCTGTTCCCACTGCCACTGGCAGGAAGAAAGGATAGTGATGAGCATAATTTCAGTGAAGAAACAGGAAAGATAGGCAGGAAGGAAGAAAAGAAAAAGGAGAACCCGGTAAAGTTTGGTCTCAGATGTCAAAACAAATCCACTGACAGATATAATGGATTTTCCCAACAGATGTTACTTAGAAAAAACACAAGTCTCTCAAGCCTTAGGATCATGCATGTAGGAAGTTTTAAGTCAGGTCTACATCTTTATAGGAGTGCTGTCATTATATTAGTCAACTGCTAAGATAGAGTAATGATGATATCAGGGTGAATGGTAGGTCAGTTGAAGTGGATGTGCCCTCTGACTTAGTTTAAAGCTGGAATGCATCAGCCCTATGAAGTGACTGTGGATGTCCCAAAAGCCACTGCTCAGAAGTAATTTATTTGGAGCATGTCAAAACCCAGTAAATCCTACCATTACCAAGGCATTAGGTATCGTGGTGGTTTCTTCTTAATCTTTTAGAATGATCTCTCAAACAGACAAAGCTTAGACCTTGCTTCCTACATGTATCCTATTCTGAAAAAATTCTGCTTGGATATTTTTTCTCTCTGTCATTAAAGTTAACTTAGCATGACATTAACTTCTAAACATTGCATCAAACTGGTTTTTTGAGCAACTGAAAGCAAGAGCATTGGTCACATGCTCATGTTCTGCTGGAACTGGGCCTATAAATATTCTGACCATTTCCAAATGAGTGTGTCATGCCATAATGGATAACCTGAAAAAGAACTGATGCAACAGCACTAACAGAAATATTTATATATAACTTTTAAAGGTTTCATCAACAGGTGGCTTTCATCTACTACGCAGTATTGCTAGCTTAGCTACTGCAACACTGTGAACAGATGTTTTTAAGCATCATCAATAGGATTACTCTAGAATTTGCTCATCATAAATCAGCACACTGCCATGTCCTTTGTGGTGGGCAGTTAATATATCCTGCTTCCATTGGTTCATCTATATGATGGTTCACAGGAGGATGAATGAGCTCACTCCTATTTGAGATGACAGCTTGATGCAGAATTTCAAGGCTTAGCCTAACATGCCCTTACTCGAGGTCAGCCAGCAACCAGTCCCAGAAAACATGTTTGTTAGATGTAACTGAAAACAGTTTAGCACTTGCATTAAAGTAATAATTAAACATGAAAAGTGTGCCTTGATGTTGTTTAAATGAATGACACATTCCATGCCCAGAGCAGTTTTCAACCCAGTTTTGTGACAGACGAAACACAATAACTGATCCAAGAAAGAATTAATGAAAAGAGTACCAAGAGGTTAAGCATCTATCAGTCTGACTGAACCATATATTATGGTGTCACAGTATAATATACCTCAAAAAAGAAGGTGGAGCTCAGTTGCAGCCAGCATGCCTCCACTAAAACAGCTGGCACAAACAATCAGATGGGCTTGTTAGCAGCTTCCTCTTGAGAGCTGTTACATAAGCATGGGGACTGTAAACAAGAAAAAGAGAAAGAAATGGAAAATAACTAGATAAAAATTCCAAGGAAAAACATTATTTATATGTATTTACCTTTGCCATTCTAACCTGGACAGATAAAGGAAACCTAATTTTTCCTCAACTGTGTGAACTCTTAATATAAAATAGCTTTCACAGAGATTTGTTTACACAGTTTGTATCAGCTAAACATTTCCCAAAGACCCAGAGCAACTGATAGTATTGACATCTCTACCCAGAAGTTTCTCTTCTCTCTCTAAATCATAACGCTAAACTGAGAACCCTAAGTCAAGTGACTCTAGATACCTACGGCAAAAAACCCACTAGGAAGTAGGTAAGGACTTAGAGAAATTAACCTTTTTTTGGGTACCTAAGAGGAACTTTGCCCTTTTCTATACGAGCTGGAGGCAACTGCAAAAATGGGACAGAAATGAACAGGTTAGGATGCCTCATTACTTGGCCTATTTGAGTCATTAGGAATGCTCTATACTGTAAAAGAGTATCCATTTCTCCACTTGAAGTTATGAAAAAAAATCTAAAAAAACAGGTCCAGAAGCAGAGACATATTTTAGTAACTGAATCCCAGTGTCTGATGTTTTCCTTTCCAAGTGACATTCCTGAGGTGCCCGTTTCCAGGTATACTCCAAACGGGTGTTCCTAGTCTTAACAGTGCTTCCCAATTTAGCACCTGCAAATGAGGCTCCTCATTACACAAAGAGTTTAGGCACTTTAATTCAGAAGAACTATACTAGAATGGCTACATTTAGCACTATAAAATGTATTGCTTGTGTACCTAAGCTAAATTCAAAAGGGCACCTGGCCACAGAACTGCTTTGTATCTGGCCTGTGTCACATGAAGGGACACTGGCTCACATGAACAAAAAGTGATGGCTCAGCCTCAGACAGCTGGTGAGGTTACTGTGCCCAAGTGTCCCCCTCACTCTCCCTGAGCTGATATTTGAGCTGTTCATAAACCAGCTGCTGAACCACTGGAGTTATTTAGCTCTTTAGGGTGGGGTAAACAGCTAGAGGTGATAACCACATTTGCTGTCTCAAGCTGGCAGCAACACATAAATCAATCAGAGGCCTCTAGGCACATTGAAATGGGATACACAGACTGCAAGCTAAGCAGGAAGCTGCTTAAACCAGCCAGTAGGAAACACAAAGACAAGTGCAGTATAAGGTTGCACACACACACACAATCATGCACAGATACACACTCACAAATGGCTCAATCTCAGCCTTGCTTTTCTGTTCTTCCTCTGCTGAGAGACTTTTAACCTTCATCTTCCAGCAGAAAGTCAGCCACCAAGATGCCACAGCAGGTTCCCACTGACCTGCCCACCATCCAGACACACACACCCCTTTTTATTTTCTTCCTTTTTAAAAAATACTATTCCACTTTCTAGATGCCTATTAGTCTCAATGAAGAGACCTACCTCTCCTTCCTCCGTAGCAAATATCCTAGGATAGAGTTTCTAGAAACCATTCTTTTTCTTACCCTTCCAGATGCTGCACAGGGAAAATTCAGCAGGAACATAAGGAGGAGGGCACCAAGTACAAAAACCCCAGCCCTGGATAGTGTTACATCATTCTCCTGGCTAAAATATGTTTTAATTCCCCTAAACAGGCAAAAAATCTCAACATCTCCTGACTGAAAGGTAAGACCCTAAGGAATGCTTGATTCAACACCACAAAATAGGCCTTTTTCTGATGAAATTGTACATATTCTCTACACACCTTTTTTTTCTGTAACCACAAGCAAGACAGAAGAGAGGATGAGAACACATTTCCCTCAGTTTTAAGATGTGGGCTGAACCCCACAGGGATTGATGTGGTCAGGACACAGGCAGGTGGCACAAACCCAGAAACAGACTGGTAGGTTCTATGGGTATTTCACTAGCAGAAACTAGCCCAGAAAGGATTGGCATAGAGGGAGAGAACGCAGGTGGGGAGGCAGGTGACTGCCAGTGACACCTAGAGATATCCTAAGCACTAAAGAGGCATTTAAATATAATTCCTCACATTAATCTAGCCCACTAGTTCTGGTGATTCAGTTGCCTGCACAAAGAATTGTGCTATTCTGCCAGAAAGCTGCATATCTATGGAAACATATGGAGAATTTCAGCCATCACCTTATCTGCACTGATCATTTATTTTCTTGGGATAAAAGCAGCAGCTGTAATGGCAGGAAAGTGAAAATATTATGCCTATTCATACATTCTTTTCATACAGTTTGGAGACCGGTTCCCCTCTTCTTTATGCTCAGCACTGGCAGATAATGTGACTTCCATCTAGAACCACATGCACTGTGTGTATAGGCTGTGTCCAACAGTAACCTACAGAGCCATTCTAAGCAAAAATACATAAAACAGAAGTGTACTTAAAAATAGTCACAATCATGTACTGTACTCAACATGCTTAAACAGAGCACGTAATACAGTTCAGTGTAATAACCACTCACTACTCAGGTTTCTAACATGAAAGAAGATACAGAATGGAACTACAATTCAGACTGGAACTAAGCCTGGAGTACAGCCAGCCTCATGCAATCCATAAAAATTCCTGTGTCAAAATTATGTGTCCCATTGTCTTGATGCCTTGATCAAGGTTTCTAAGTGTCTCATTTTTCTGACATCCTCCACACTACAAAGCTACAGTGAACATATGTTGAACTAACTGTACCACCACCGAAGTTCTGCTCAAGAATCTACTCCTTTGCAATTTTTTAATCAGCATATGTAGCAGTGAATGCTGTCCTTATATAGCTAGTTCTCTTCTGTACAAATTAAAGAAACCCTGGAAAAGGTAGTGAAAATGCAAATATTATTGCAAAAATTCCCTTCGCCTCCAAACACCTTACCAAATTACATTCTTTACTTACCAGCCACTGAACTGACTACAGGAAAATAACAGTAACACTTAGCCCTCCTGTAAATAATCCTAAATCACAAGATTCTCAATAATCATAGAGGTCTTCAGAAAATAAATTAACATCCCCTTGTTATATACTTAATACTTCCACATTTTCACTCAGGTTTCCCATCAGAACTGTGATAATCAATTCTATTTAAAGGAATTTTTTGAAGTTTATTTTTCCATTTCCTTCAGTTATTTGCATGGGAGAATCAGAATGACAGTTTACCAGAGCATATGGAATATAGGTAGAATGCACAAGTACCCTGCATTTTCATAAAGTCTCCACTAATCTTCCGAAAAGCCACTGGCAGAATGAGAAAACACAATCCATATTATAACACAGTAAACCTTCTCCAGATAGGTAAGTAACCTCTGCACTCCTGGTGAGATATGGGTTCTTCCTTCCCCCAGCTGTAATCTCCAGCCAGCAGATGGTAGATGCTCTCACCCAGAAAAGCAGCCACGTGCACCTGACAAGGGAGGAGCCTTGCCAGGGGATGTGTGCAATGCCACACCTGCCTCCCCCGGCTGGTGCACCAGCCAGTGGGGGATTGGATCCAGCAAGATAGGAGGGCATGGTTAGAGACCTCCTGTTCTTAGAGAATGAATACATATGAAGGCTATGATTTTTGAAGCCAAATTCTTATGAAAAACAATAGAAATTTGGGTGTACAAATCCCTTAGTCTCTGTCCAGCCAAAGCAATTCCTCTCCCCCCAGCCTCTAGCTGCTACCCATTGGTTAGCGCTGCTGGTACAATTTTTTAGAAGGATTTGTTGCACAAAGAGAGAGACTTATTAAAACCAGAAAAGAATGTGTTGTGCCTCTGTAGCCAGAATCATAGTTTAAAAATCTGTGTGCTGTATTTCCTGAGTGCTCAAATGATACAAAAGAGTTATAAACCCATAGGAACAATCTAAGCTCAAGTATATGGCTAGTTTTCATCTTCAGTGATTCAAAGGAGGTATGTTTACTACTGCAGCTGGCACAGCATGCTTCCAGAAGAAACATTTTTTTTAAAATCATATTTTCATCAGTAGTTTTTCCCTTTTTAAACACTTCTCTCCATTATTTATTGGTTCAGATTGGTTGTGATTTGTTTTAGGATAACAGTCTAAAATGAAAATATTTTCATCTTATGATTAATCTCTTTTGCCATAAATAACCACTGAGCTATCTGGCCAACACTCTTTAGATTCCCCTTCTGTCTTTCCACTTCACTCTATAGCTAGATTGACTAAAATACAAGAAGGATAGTTATCTTTTTTGAGCTAACAAGGTGTAATTCTTTTCTCTGTTCAAGGTGAAATTCACCCAGGAGAACCAGCAGCTTAGTGCATATTTGTGAGCAGACTCTGAACTACTTGTACAACCATCTCTTCCATTAGTTTCTATTTAAATAATGTGAGTTCAGTTAGATATTTGTGATTTTGCCAGGAATGAAAGGGGGGAAGTAAAACAGCCCTTTAAAAACTTTCTCAAAGCCACTGAAGGACAAGTCAGCTGATGAGTATGTTTATTGCTCTTAAATAATTTGGGAAGAAAAGAGGAACCATTTCAGTGCTGAGAAACCTGTTAGTGAATAGACCAGACACTAGGTAAATTGCTATGTTTTCTTTTTTTTTTTTTCTGCTTTGTAGATGACTATCACGGCAAGATTATTTTCTTTTCTGTTACAATTATTTCTGAGATGAACAGAGAAGTCCATTGTCAAACCAGTGTCCCAGGGTGTCAGCTGCCTGCCTGCCAGAAGCCCAAATCCGTGATATTACAGACATACTGCCAAATTTCAGCCAGTGATCCAGCCATTGCCCAATGCTGTTCATGAGCACTAATAAAACTGTCAGGTGTGACTCAGACCAGACCAACCAGAAGTGACTACTGGCTCTAGGGAAGGGCTGGGGAAACAGGGACACAGGAAGTATTCTGGACAACCTTCCTAATGGAGATGAAAAATAAATCATCTCAGACCATTCTATTTTGTTCCATGTTTACGGCCCACAGGTTAAGGGAGAAACAGAAAATAGGATCTCAAGTTTAGAAAGATTGTGACACAAGTTGCACAACATGCCTTCAGCATTTTCATCAGGAAACCAGTAGAAGTTCTTCAAAATACATTACCATATGATTCCTGGATGAAAACTATTATTATCGCTTTTTTTTTAAAAGATTGACTAAAGCCCACCTAGAAGCAGAATGGTGGACTATTAAGATACACTTCAAATTTGCAGGGCATCTGGCTGTGAAAAGTAGAAAAACCTTCATGGGACAGGTTGAATGGGTTTTCAATTAACCATTGGCTGTGAAACTGATGGGATGAAATAAAAAAGACAAGTTCTGCACTTCAGCAGGAAAATCAAATGAACAATTACAAAGTAGAAAAAAACAAGTTAGCTACAGAGCTGTAGAAAAATCTTTAATACAACCATGTGGAAACTACGTTAGAAGTATGATTCTCTTGCAAATATGGTTTGCTATGAGAGGTAACTAATCCACACCTCTTGGCACTTGTGATACCTCAAATCAAAAATAAAGTCCCACTTTGAACTATATGTTTCAAGATTTATGCAGACAATGTGAGTAATCCAGAGAAGAACAACAAAAAAATCCACACACTAGGTTGGAATATACAATCTAGGAAGAAAAGCTGAAAGATTTGGGTTTGTTTAGTCTAGCAAAGAGACTGAGGGAAGACATAAGTCTTCAAATATGCAGGATGCTGTAATAAATATGACAGTGATCAACTGTTCTTCAGGTTCAGCAAGGTTAGAAGAATAGTTCCGCTCACCGTGTGGTAAAAGAAGATTTGTTAGCTATTGGGACAAAATAACTAACAAAAACAGCCATACACTGGAACAGCTCACCGAGGCTGGTCATGGAATCCTCATCACTGGAGTCCATTATGGAAAAGTTAGACAAATTGCTGTCAAAAATAGTCCTTGGCTCGGCCACAAAACAGAGAGATGGACTGGTTGCCTGAGCTCCCTCCCATTCCTAGGCTTCTATGATTTACTAGGGAACATGCAGTTTCTTGCACAAGCCACTCTTTTTAGGGGTTTAGTAAGTGACATTGACTAGTATATTGCATGCAAAAACCTCTATCCTGATGCCAAGTATTTCAAACTCTATTTAAAACTTTACCACTGTAAATACTGTTATGTTCTAGCAGGAAAATCCAGGAAGTAGTACTCTGCAATATTATAGTACCAAGGGACAAGCCCAGTAATTTCAAAAGACCTTTCAAAATCTCATGTGTGACCACAAGGCAAGGTCAGAAAAGGCCAATGACATTTCTTTCAGAAGGTAAGAAAACCCCAACACAGTTGGGGTTGTCACAGTCTGACAAAAGCCAACACACAGCAGTGGCTGAAGGCTACAAGGAAATTGATTCAACACGCTGCTACAGCAGGAACTCTCTGGTGTCCAGCACGTCTTGAGTATAAAAAACTAACATCTACTAGCTGACACATTTCAGAAGCTTTCATCCTAAAGCTACCTGGGGATAAACCTGGTGAATTTATTAAGCATGTCAGACGCTTAATAAGGAATCCCTGAATACTTGGAGCATCGCATTAGACAAGGTAATACTATTCTCTGCATCAAACTATAATCAGTCCTTTGCAGAAGGGCATAGACAGTGCTCGTGGACTGTAAGACCCAGCAATGCATCCATTACAGACCCACTGACAAAGGTATTGCTTCATACTATGTGTGACACATCTACTACAAAGAACCAAATTCCTGTCTCAGACCTTACATGCCACTGAATAAAACCAAGAAAAAGGAAAGGAAGACTCCTTTGACAAGACATATTAAAGACAGCCATACTACTGGCTCTGGCAGGAAATACTCTTGGAAGAAGTGTGGTGACTCCACTCCATTTTAACAACTCATGAAAACATCAAGCCCAGCAAAGGCCTACAGAGGTACAATAGCATACTGCTAAATTCTAGGACAAAAATCAAGTAAAGTTAAAATCTTCAACACTTGAGAGATGTTATCAGCTCCACAAATGATCCACTGGAATATCTATAATGATCTGACAAGGCATAATTCAGAAAAGTAATTCTGAAGTCTCGCCAACTTCAGTGGTACCTAGGCAACTGGTGTATGCTGTCTTGGTCAGAAAGTGTCCTGAATTACTTGCCCTCAGAAGCATTTCACAAAAGTGTCTGCTGACAGCATGGAAGAATGCAAGGATAATTCATAAAAACAATAACCAAGGGACTGAAGGAGCCCAGTTTTCTTGCTGAAATGTTTCAGGCAAGCTTCTGCAAAACATCTTTCTGTTTTAGAACATTTCTACATACAGATTCTGTTTTTCAGAGATCCCATTCCTGCATTCCTTGCAAACCCAAAAACACCCACTGACATCATTGGGCAATGCACTGGCATCAGGAATACGGAACTAAGCCAGCAGAGGTTGTGGGTAGCCAAAACTGTGCTGGAAACAGTTCATCCTGGTTTGGTCAAACCAACTTTTGAAATCACAGCTGGTTCAAAAATTGTGTCCCTCCTAGGGTCCTAGCAGACCCCACTACCTGCCATGCTCAGCACAGATGACAGCACTTCTCACCTCCTCAACCCTCACAAGCTTGGACCCAGAAGTCCCTTTTCCTACACTTAGGGAAGCAGTTATTCCCGCTTCCTGCGCCCGCCCCATTCCCTCACTGCCTGGCCCCACTCCCGGAACCAATTCATATGAAATGCGCTACACATCCTGCTGGTAAAGAAGGGCTGGGAGGGACTGTCTCAAAAAGATTTAAAATCTTATTAATGAATACAATATGAACTTCAAAGTCCTACTGGGGAGCACTATTTGTGTAATGGCAAGAAAGAAAAACAAATGTATCTTGAATTCTGACACTGCTAAAGGCAGTGGAGAGAAGCACCCAGGGAACCAAGATTTCAATCAACAATTGATTTGAGACTTATTCTTGTAGTGGATGGAAGGAATCTGCCTGAGAGAAGTGTAGAAAAGGAAATTCTGGATGGGAAGAAAACAGATCACAAAGGCAAAGTGCAAGGGTTGAGAAAAAGCCAGACTGAATTACAAAAAACAGCAGCTAAAACAAACAAAACCATGTTAGCTAAAATGGGGAAAAAAGCTTTGTTGGTATTAGCTAAATAGGCTTCCTGTAAAGAGTCAATGGGCCCTTAATTTTCTGTTATTAGTACTCTTCTTAAAGAACCTTAATCATCTCTTTACAACCCAGACATATGACCACCATATAACCCCATGAATATAAAGAGTAAGGATACTACAGATTCAGGACTGCTCTCAACCTGGCAAACTAATTTTGGCTGTTAGCTTGCAGGGGAGGGAGCAAATCCAGCCCTTGAAGTGAAAATCTCTTATTCACATAATCAGGGTCAGTTGCTCCCATGCAGCTGTCAAAATCTTGGGAAGGTTAACCACATCTCTTGTCCTGAGCGTGTTATGATCTACTACATTATTGAAAAAAGAAAGATTCTTGGATTTAACAGGTCTTCATCCAGCTATTTACTGCTGAAGGTTGTCAGTGTGTGACCCGTTTGACAAACCCTGAGGAAAACACAGAATCTCAAACACAAAACTCTGTTGAGAAAATCCCTTTCATGTAGGGGGATCATTCTAAAGCAAAAATCCTTTTCCTTTTCTATATTAGAAAAGAGTTGGCAGATCAATATTATATTCTAAACTTGGTTTCTCCCTACCCTGCACAGCACTGCACCAGTCTTTCAACTATAGCACACTCCTACCCAGTGAAGCAGGAAGATAGAACCATGATTATTATTTTCTTTACTTTTCAGGAATGATAGTATACAGGGAGAAAAGAGAAGAAGATAGGACAATGTCAGTATGACTAAGACCTTTAAATAGAGCTACAGTTCTGAGTATTCTTTCTGCAAAACTGCCACTGAAATACGAGGACCAGGCCTTGGTAATACTTGTTGTTTTCCCAAACAGCGTATCACTGGTACAAACACTCTGTCGGACTTCCTGCCAGTCTCCTCAGATTTTGGGTGATGTTCAGAGATTGAACCTCTGGATTACAAATATCCACAGGAAGAAATACCATTTTGCAGTTTTCCTCCTATTTGCCTTCTCTGCAATCAGTGTTCTGCTACTCAGTCTCTTCTCTACCTCCAACAGAACCTTCGTTTTCCTGCTTCAGTAGAGCCAGCGTTCAGATGTTCCAAACAAAGAAGTTAAGGGCTCTAAAAACTCTCCAAATTTCTCTATTGTACTGTTTGACAGACAAGGAAAACAACTTTTGACACTACGGGTGTCTTTCATTATGATAGAGAGAAAAGACCTGAAACTACATTTCCCAAGAGGCATCACAAATTGATTGTGATGGTGCAGAAGACTGTCATTAGCTGGCCACTGCATTATTGCACTCACATCATAATAATCATTATTACAAGTGGATCAAAAATAAATCACCTGAAAACTAACTAAATAAAAAACCTTCACACCTCGAAAGCCAAACCAAAATCAGCAGAAATATTAATATACTTTATCAGCCTTGTTTTCTATGAATACATTTTATGCTTAATATTCCATTTCCAGAATTATTTTTTACTTGGTTACTATATCCACTTGCAACTGAAGAATGGGAAATAATTCTTCAAGCCTTCTTAAAGTCTAAAACGAGTTGTGCAGGCAGGCCAGACTGTTTAAAGCTTTGCTTTTAACCTTACAATTGGCTTTGGAGGGGAAAAAAAAATCAAAATACCACAGTGTTTTCTTCAATCTTTTCATTAGTTTTACAGAATTTCTAAAAACATATAAGCCACATATCAAAACTTTAAATTACAAAGTCCCGTCTTGGGATCTGGAAGAGTCTGCAGTTAATATCCACTGCAATTAGGATTCTTTATTGTGCAGTGGAATCTGTGTTCAAAGGCATCAGAACATGGTCCAGTTAGAAAGCACTTTCACACTGACTATGGCAAAATTTTCATGAAATATTTGATAGTCAGAGGAAAATGTTTTTTGCACTAAGCAATACATATAAAATTTCACAAACTTCTTTGACAGCGGATGAAATCCACCTTGTGTATCCTCGACCGAATCTGAAGTAAATCAGTTGATAACAATGGAATGAAACTGCTGTCAAAACACTTGGGGCAGTCCTACCTCTTTTGAAATTAGTTGCAAAACTCCCAGTGACTTCAGATCCCATACATGTAGCTCACAGGCACAGTGCTCCTCTTGGCTGGCCTACTAACCTTAGTGACTTTACACATGCTACGCTTCCCCTTCCAGTCTCTGAGGAAAGCCCTCTGTGCTGTTGAAGGTTCCTGGCCTAAGGTATCATTTTCTTTGTTTACTGTCTGGCTGCATAGATGTCTGGCACAGATTTCAAAGTACAGTAGCTGAAAAATATGCTCTGCGCATATGTGCATAAACCCTGTAGTGGATTGCATCACACATCCTGCATCTGAAACTAAAAACCCTTACCTGGTTCTCTCTGCTATTTGTGGTTTACGAAGCAGGTAGTAAAATGCAGCTGCATCAGTAACACACCTCAGTAGTTTAACATCATTGATTAAAGTGGATTTGTTCCAGAATGACCTCAAGTAAATAAGTTCATTATATTTTTCTTTATGTGTGCAAGAAAAAAAAATCCAAAATACTCTGAGTTCAGCACTGTTCACCTAATCCAGTTTCCATCTGTGCCAACATTCACAGTACATACAAGAAATTCTATACTGTACAGTTACTGAATTACATTTCCTCCAGTTTTGCAGAGCTTGGCACAGTCAAATGCTCCAAATAAATTCAAAAGCACATTAAAAAGTACCAACTTAGAATCAACAAGTCCCTCAGATCAACAAGAAAGCTGTTCTATAAGCTTCCAAGGAGGTTGCTTAATGTATTGAATCGAGTGGATTGCACCAAACTTGCTGAAGTCAGGCATTTAAGCAATATTTAGTTTCCATAACCTAGTGATAGAGAATCAGAATTAAACTGGACAAATGAATGAAGGCAGCAATGGGAAAACAGCAAGTTGGATTCCATCCCACCCTTTATATATCCTTTTATATATATGAGATAGATAGATAGATAGATAGATAGATATAATTTTATATCCATGTCCAGCTTCAGTGAAAGATTGTAATCACTCCTGCCACTACTGCCCTGGATTCAGCTGGGATAAGGTTAATTTTCTTCCTAGTAGCTGCTGCAGTGCTGTTTAGGTTCAGTATGAGAATTATGTTCATAACACAGATGTTTTAGCTGTTGCTGAGCAGTGCCCACCTGAAGTCAAGGGCTTTTCAGTTTCCCATGCTCTGCCACTGAGGAGGTGCATAATAAGCTGGGAAGCGCAGAGCCAGGACAGATGAAGCAAACTGGTCAAAGGAATATTCCATAGCATAGAAGGCTATGCCCAGTATATAAACCAGGAAAGCTGCCCAGGAAGGGCTGCTCACTGCTGCAGGATGGGCTGGGTAATGGTCAGCAGGTGGTGAGCAACTGCATTGTGCATCACTTGTTTCTCTTGGATTTTATTCCCCTCCCTCTTGTTTTCATTATTATTATTATTATTACATTTTACTTATTTTTTCAGTTATTAAAGTGTTCTTTCCTCCACCCACAGCTTTTACCTTTTTCCAATTCCTCCATCCCACCAGAGTGAGGGGGAAGTTAATAAGGGGGAAGTTAGTGAGGGGGAAGTCAGGTCCATGATACTTAGTTGCTAGCTAGGATTAAACCACAACAGCCACACAAAAGGGTTTTCCCCTTTTCATATTTAATTGCTGATTTTGTGCTCCAGTCTACCATTGCTTACCTACCAGCCTTTCTAAAAAGGCTGATGCAGCCATGGCACAACAGCATTTCTAGAGTCACAGTGAATCCTAAGTTGTGATAGACCCTTGGGACAGGTGTCTCATCTCAGACCTTGAATTTCTCACACGTCATGGATCTTGTCAATTTAGACACAGTGAGAGGCAAATTCTAGCCTGTTTGTTCCAGGAAAAACAGGACAAAGAGAGAATGTACAAGGTCCTGGGAGGATTAATCAACTCCCCCTTTACTCTGGACAGTATATGCTGGCAGGAAAAATCTGACCAACAAGACCGAAATCTGGCTTTTACCTACTCCTAGTGAAAGCAAAACCATTATGCAGACTAAATAGATTAATAAATTTCTTTCAATTTCAAAGTCAATTAATATCAACATTCCTGATCTTAAAGCATTACCACATCATAGGATATTATTACTGTCACTCAAAGAAAGGCAAAAATCTGGTGTAACTTTCACAGAATCACAGAATTATTGGGGTTGGGAGGGACCCCTGGAGATCATCCAGTCCTTCCCCCCTGCTAAAGCAGGTTCACCTGCAGCAGGTTGCGCAGTCCAGGCAAATTTTCAATACCTCCCGAGAAGGAGACTCCACAACCACTCTGGGAAGCCTGTTTCAGTGGTCTGCCACCCACACAGTAAGAAAGCTTTCCTCATATTCAGATGGAACTCCCTGGGTTTCAGTTTTTGCCCATTGCCTCTTGTCCTGTCACTGGGCACCAGTGAAAATCTGGCCCCACCTTCTTGACATCCACACTTAAGACATTTGTTTGCACTAAGATCTCCCCGTCTCTTCTCAAGGCTGAAGAGGCCCAGCTCCCTCAGCTTTTCCTCAGGGATGTTCTAGTCCCCTCATCATCTTTATTGCCCTCTGCTGGACCCATGCCAGTAGTTCCTTGTCTTTCTTGAACAGAGGAGCCCAGATCTGGACACAGAACTCCACGTGCAGCCTCACCAGGGCTGAGCAGAGGGGCAGGATCACCTCCCTTAAACTGCCAGCAATGCTCTCCCTAATGCACCCCAGGATACCACTGGCCTTCTTGGGCCCCCACTGCTGGCTCGTGGACAGCTTGTTGTCCACCAGGACCCCCAGGTCCTTCTCCTCAGAGCTGCTTTCCAGCAGGTCAGTCCCCAGCCTGTGCTGGTACAGGGAGTTATTCCTCTCCAGCTGCAGACCCTGCACTTGCGTTTGTTGAACTTCATCAGGTTCCTCTCCACCCAGCTCTCCAGCCTATCCCAGTCCTGCTGGATGGCAGCACAGCTCTCTGGGGTACCAGCCACTCACCCCAGTTCTGCAGCACCAGCAAACTTGCTGAGACTGCACTCTGTCCCTTCATCCAGGGCACTGATGAATAAGATGAACAAGACAGGACCCAGTGCTGATCTCTGGGTAACACCACAGGCTACAGGCCCCCAAATGGACTCTGTGCTGCTGATCACAAAACTCTGAGCTCTGACATGCATTCAGTTCTCAGTCTATCCCACTGCCCACTCATTTAACCCACACTTCCTGAGCTTGTCCATGAAGATGTCAGGAGAAACAATGTTAAAAGATTTGTTGAAGTCAAGGTAGACAACATCCACTGCTTTCCTCTCATCTCCCCAGCCAGTCAGTCCATCCTAGAAGCCTATCAGGTTGGTCAAGCATGATTTCCCCTTGGTGAATCCACGCTCACTACACCTGATGACTTTCTCTACTTCCACATGCTTAGAGATGACATCTAGAATGAGTTGTTCCATCCCCTCTCCAGAGACGGAGGTGAGGCTGACTGGCCTTTAGTTTCCTGGATCCTCTTTCTTGCCATTTTTGAAGACTGGAGTGACATTGGCTTTACTCCAATCCTTGCACATTTCTCCTGTGCTCCAGGACCTTGGAGCGTGGCCTGATCTCAGGCACCTCCCCTATTCTCCATCACCACAGAGAGTGCCTCAGCAATAACATTTGACAGCTCCCTCAGCACTGGTAGGTGCATCCCATCAGGGTCCATGGATTTGCAGGTGTCACGGTTGCCTAAATGATCTCTAACCCCATCTCACTCGACCAAGGGAAAGTCTTCCTTACTCCAGACTTTCTCTCTTGCCTCCATGGTCTGGGATTCCTGAGAGCTGGCCTCAGCAGCAAAGACTGAAGCAAACAAGACATTCAGTAACTCCACAGACTCTGTATCCTTCATCACCACAGCACCGACCCCAGTGGGCCCACATTTTCCCTAGTCTTCCTTCTGCTACTGATGTACTTGAAGCCCTTCTTGTTGTCCTTGACATCCCTTGCCAGATTTGATTCCAAATGGACCTTTACATAATCTCTACTACACATCTGAAGCTGGACAGAAACACAGCACATGTTTGTGAGTGGACAAGCACGGATTTCTGCAGGTAAAAGGGTTAAGCATGTTCAGTTTCCCATATTTCTTGATCAGCTGATCCTAGAGAGGAGCTCTGAAGCCTGTAGTCCAATTCTGGCTTCAACACATTGCCAGTTTGCCCTTGCTGTTTGGCAAGAAACAGAAAAATTGTGTTAACAGTTTCTTTCAAGAATACATGTTAGTAAGTGCCAAATGACAGTTGTAATGACCCTGATCCATTTCTCTCCTTAGGGCTTTTTTGTTTAGAAGCCGGTTGCCACCCATGAAGAAAAAGATCATTCTTTGTCATGAACTCTCCCATCACCCTGAGCTTTCTCCACTGCCACCAGCACTATACCTAGTGAGAGTAAAGTAAGAAACCACCTCCTGTTTAATGAAGAGCTACTCCCACCTGGGACTATAAAGACCAGAGCATGCATTAAAGGCCTGAAACAGAGCCTGCTAAAATCCAAGGAGTCCTTCCATCAATTTTAACAGGCTCTTGGTCAGGTCTTGAGAGTCTATTTTTATGAAATCACTCCTTTCTTCCCTTGTTTATGTAAAGAATCTTTTTTTTTAATCCATGCAGAAAGACTCGATTTGGTCTTGTATCAGGGCAATGGTTTAATCATAAGTTAAATTAAGAAGTTTCACTGTCTGCAGCCAAAAGAAAGAAGCTAAGTCTGACACAGCACCTGTGCACGGCTTCTCTGGCTCAGCACTGACCTTGGTTGACAGGAACATGTGCCTGAAAAATGCACCCAAGGGGAAACTCATCACAACACGAACAATCACAGTAGAATGATAAACACCCACACTGCACAAGAAAGCTGCCAAACCCTCACAGCAGCCAGGACTCCAAGTGCATCTGGAAGGAAGTGTACCAAAAGAACACATGTGTGTATGCACAAGTATGTACATATGTGTTTGCACACACTCTCTTGCCCCATTTTGTGCCTAGAGCATCATGTTTCATTTTGTAATAAAATACCTGTGTAAAAATACATTTTTGCTCCCTTATGACGGAGACAACTAAGATTATCAGGTTCCCTACATGCAATCACAACAGAAGGTTATGATGTCTTGCAGTGATTTAATCATACTGATCCAGTCACATACATTTTTCTCCGTAACAAGATAACTGATGTGTTTAGCTTTGAGCAGCTTAGATTTCCTTTTAATAATGTATGATTACATGCTCCCACAAGATCATCAAAGCTGTGAGAAGGCCATAAAAACACATTCAGTAAGAAATAAGTCCATGTTTCCTCTTAACTAATGGAAGAAACAATGGGTTTTAAATGTTGCATGGATTATTTTCTTACACGTGTGGTCTTACGCAAGATTCCTGCTGTAAAAGTCTAAGGTTGGCAGACATCTTCAAGGATGAACTGAAGAGCCGAAACAGTCTTTATGGGCTCAAATCTGGTCACCCACACAGGTACTTCCACAAGCAGAACTCAATGAATTAATGCAGAGATCACTTAAAACATAAAAGATCAGGTACATCTGGTGTTCCCATTGTCAAAATTAGCCTTTCTGCAAAAGTGTTTGAAATGCAGAAATGGCCTACTGTGCCAGTGAAGACCAAAAACAATTCTTGCTTTCTTCTATCATCTTTCCTCTAAAATATTTGCTGTCTCCTGCCACATCTAGCAGTAATGAGGGCAACAAAAGAAGTTGAAGATGCTTAGCTCTTCAGCATGAGAAGTATATTTGCAGCAACACCAGCAAGATTGCATGAAATCCATTTTTTCTGTACCTGTATGTCAATCAGAGGAGATCAGTATCACTCTTGTAAGAAGGATACTTGGAAAAGAGTTGCAGCTTTGGTGAAATGTATGGATATTCGGGGCTTAAGTATAGGTGTAATTGCAATCTGCCTGTAAGAATGTCTGATAAACTTCAATTTGGAACACCAAATCTGACACCTTTTAGGTAGCTTTCACATTGCAAGTGCCAACTCTGCTTAAGATGTGTGAAATCCTTGATGTGGCTAGAAAAAGCTGAGGATCAGCTCAAGCAGCAGATCCTGCAGGGTGCTGAGCCACTAAAGTCCCTTCACAATCACTGGTGGAGTGCATTCTTCCTGCTCTTGCCCACATGTGTGCATTGCAGCATTTAGTCATGTAAATGTGGGAAGAAACACTGCATGGTTTTGTTTTTGTTTCAAAGACTGTCTGTGCCTGCAGACTTGCCAGAGCCAGATGCTGTAACTCTGCATAGTGCTATTCTGCAAGATGGGCCAGAATCTTCCAGTCGCTGGGTGTGGTGGGTGCGAGGTCGCCTCATTAGCTGTTTGAAGCTGCGTGGGTAGTTTCCATTGTGGTCTAGCAGCCATGCAGGACACACCCAAAGAAGCTGGGTAAACTGCATGCAGGAATTAGCCCACGCTAAATTCCACGCTTCCACAGCTGGATTGCTACCCCTACTCCAGCAAGGTAGTTGAAATCGGGATAGGTACATCTCCAGAGAGAGGAGAGGAGTGAAATATTCAGACAGGAAGCCCTTCTTTCTGCATCCTACAGCACAGAACACCACCCTGGTGCTGAAGAACAAGGTGTGAAGCAGCTCACTTGAAATAAAGGTGAGTTTAGTAAGGATACAGGAGGCAGATCTGCCCAAGAGAGCGTCCCAAAGAGAGAAAACACCAAGCTTTCATGGTTTCAGCCACCTAAGCTAGAAGTTCTGGAACCCTGAGCGTAAAAGGAGTAACTTCCTACGACGGGTACAGAAAACATGGAAATCCCAGTATTTTCCAGACTCTCTGATTGCCGAACAGTAAGAACAGATTGCCAGCTGGGAGCTTGGAAGCCCTGCAACAGACTTCCAGTCAGCCCACAGAGCAGGGCTGCCAGAGCACCACTGATAGCGTGTAGCTCTGCAACTACTCTACAGAGCTGATAGTCAGAGTCACCTGTCAAATGCCATTTTAACTGAGAAGCTGCAGGAATCAGCACATTTATTTCAGAAATAAAATGCTTGTTTTTTCCAGCAGGAAATCATTGCAAAATTTCTGGTTGGCAGAAAGATTTCTTTTCATTTCCCAGATCAATTTTGACCCAAAACCTGCCCCAACCAAAAAAAAAAAATTTTTTTGAAGAAAACAAGATTTCCCATGAACCAGAATTTCTCTTCTTCAGCCAATTTAAATCAGTAAGAAGTGAAAGGGAGAAAAGGAGGGAGATATACTGTTAACCTGTATAAAACTTCACGACCTTTATATTGCCTTTTTTTCCCAGAGTCAGAAATGTTGATACAAGAAGGAACAACAGCAATTTCTTACATCCACCTTTATATGAGCTGAAATTACCAAGGCTTAACAAGTTACCACATGTCAGCTGAACCAAGCAGTCTTTATGCATCCCCAGCTCTTAAGTATTACAAGACAATGTGGTTTAACCTAACCATTTTTTTTTACTGGCTAAACCAAGTTTCATTGCCTTAAATATACCTCAGTCTAAATGTATAAACACCATGTTTTACGTATCGAATATCTCAAGTTGGAAGGGACTGACATCTCATTAACCTGCAGCAATTTGAATACATATATAAGAAAAGAAGCATAATTTATTTGCAGCATCATTATTTTGCTGTGGTACTACAGTGCCATTAGAAGCACCACATGAGACCAAGGCTCACTTATTTAATGTTCCTTAACATCTCCCTTATTTAATGTCCCTTCCCAGGCCATTCTGTGATTCTACAATTCCCTTACACAATAAGCAGGAGCAACAGCTGTTACTCTATCAGTTACTAATTAACTGAGCTAATTAACTAATAATTAATTAATTACTGGTGCTATTTACCCAACTGCTTCAGATCAAACTTATGCCTGAGTCTTACAAGAAGTCTCTCCAGATCACAAAATGTGCCTCAGATCACCACCTGAGCACATCACTCTTTTTAATATAAGGATGTGCTGCTATGCCAAATTTATAGATTCAAAGGGGAACCACACTAAGTAATCTAAAGGTTATGCAGGAAATCTGTGGTGCAGCGAAGCCTCAAATCCCACAGACTTCTGATACCTCCACAATGATATCTCCTTTGAGACTACAGTGTGCCTCAGTTTCCCAAGCTAGTTATCAGCAGTGTTAGCTTAGGAACACTGAAAATAATGAGATTGCTCCTATTGCTATCAACTGGAGCTTTGCAACTAATTTTAACAGGAACAGCCTCTTTGAATTCAGAAATCTAAAAATACCACAATGCTTCCCTTATATTGCAAAAAAAAAAAGCAGTAGGTCAGTAGTTAGAGGGACTATGTATATATGTATATATGTAATAAGAGAAATATGTATATTTACAATATGAATGCTGTTGTAACAACAACAGACTTACGTTTTACTTCTGTAGCCAGGAACAACCTGCAGACCTGTGGAACATCCTGCATCTGACTTCTGCCTTGTTTACTTTCTCAAGGTCTCTGTTAACTTATCTCTCAGTCCATAAGATTCCAAGTCTGATACAGATTTCCAACTGCTACCATTTAAAGGTAACTGCAACCATTTAAAAAGAACAAATAGCTTACATCTATGGAAATTATTCTATTATTTTACCTTAAAATAGAGATGAGGAGGAAAGGTACATACATACAAAGTTTCAACACTGAGGTCAATATATAAGAGTACTAGATGACCTTCCAACAGGACTGTCAAATGTAAGGATCAAATATCCCACGGTTTGCTGTGATTAAGGACATGCTCACTTCCCAGAATTTGCTGCAGTTCTGGCAAGTCGTGAGACAGCAGACTTTAAATCTGTAACATGACTGATAGAAGTGTTGTTTTTAAAGGTTGAAAATGTTTTAGCACTAAATATTAAGTCACTCAGAGATTAGAATATGTATGGGATCAATTTTTCACCACATTTCATCAGACTTTTATGCTGTGAAAAACAGTGGGGTTACTCTGGCGTAAAACCAATGCAATGGAATGGAGACTCATACCTGTGGTCACTAACGTGACCCAGTTGTATATACAAAAGGATAGGGGGGAAAAAAAATTAAGAAAGGGTGTCAAAGCCCAAACGTGTTCTAAAATGACTTTCCAGTGTGACACTAAGTAAAATCAACATTGTTTTTTTGATAAATACTTCAGTAGTACTGAGTCTATGAGTCTCACTTTTCACTCATCACTGGGATTGCAGAATTTATGTCCATATCAATTACAGAAAGCTGCACCATCTTGCCACCAAGATGCAGGTGTGCCTGCAGTAGGACAAACTGTGTGACACAGAGGTCACATGCCATGCAAAGTTATAGGTGGAAGCAGATTCCAGCAAAAAGCCTGATATCATTTTAGCTGTTAGGCTGTGCTGTCTCCATTTCAATTCTCCCTCAGACAGTTTCTTACTGAGTACCTTTTGAGTTTTGCCCTTGGTTTATGTTCTCATAATAATTATGCTCATTTAATGTCAGAGAAAATTAATGAAGGCCACAAGAAGATAGGCCAAGCAGTACGGAAGAAATTTCTGCGTTAGACAAGGCTATGAGACACAAATCATGGAAGATGGTAGTCTGGAGAAAAATGGCTTGGCAAGTTTAAATGAAGGCCTTAAAGTCACAGAATTATAGAATCATTTGGGTTGGAAGGACCTTAAAGCTCACAGCCTTCAGTTAGAAAATTCATTTAAATCAACCAAATACTGAGAAGGTCCACATTGTTCTTTGCTCCTTTGGGTTTGTTTTCCTCCATTTAGATCAGATCTGCCTTTGAGCTCTTCTTGCCAAACTCTTGACAAGTTTAATTTTGAAAACTGACAACAACAAGGAAGCTTTTAACTGTTTTTATATTAATCTACTTCAACTCATTTTTATCTAGCTAGAGGCAGGGTTTAATCAATTACAGGTTCTTTCTCTAAAGAAGGCCTCAGCTCAACTTAACCACAGTTTACACTGTGGCCTACATTACCAAATTCCAATGGCATTTAACTTGTCAAGGTCTTTCTTTAGAGTGGTAACACTGAGCTTTACATGATACACAGACAAGGGTTTAGGAAATGCCAGATGGTTACTCCTGAAAGGACTTACTGATGGACTATGCCACCACTAATGGAAAACTGAAGAGCACATTTAGCCAGAACGTTGTCAGACGTTAGGATTTCTCACTACTCATCACACACACACAAATAAAAAAAACCCTCTTTCATGCTTACTGGGAAGCTCCTGGAAGAGCCCAATTCTGCATTCCCTGCAAACCCCCAAATTCCCTTGGATTTCACTAACAATTTTGAGTTGCACAAGCATAATTCCCTCTCCAACTAGCAACTTCTGCCAGAGCCACAAAAGGCATGACTCTCCTACAACTGTTAGCCAGAAGATTTAGCCTTTTTGAGCTCAAATTGTCAAGCTATTCTCTAGCTCTGGTAGTTCCAGGTTCAATTCCTGGTAATAATTAGGACAACAGTTACTTCACAGGGAACACAGAATCCATCTCTAAGTACTCCAAAAATTCTTAATATAGAGGAACACTTTTAGTTTTATTTTAGTAGGCATATATGTATACCCACAAGCTCTCTCAAGATATGTTTGGGGAGAAAAAAAGCATTGAAAACTGATTTGTAAGGGGAGCTGAGGATTAATAATAAATGGTTATATAACACAAAATGGCACATAATATTAGGAATCATTAACTGCAATAAAAAACAGATGTCACTGTGTCTATAACAACCCTGAAAAATTCTACTTGTCTGTTACCTCTGGGTTTTTTCCTTTACATATACACTTACATGTTAAAACTTGCAATTTCCATGGCAAAGACGAGTCAAAGAGCTA
This sequence comes from Machaerirhynchus nigripectus, assembly GCA_013397975.1. Lineage (NCBI taxonomy): Eukaryota > Metazoa > Chordata > Aves > Passeriformes > Dicruridae > Machaerirhynchus > Machaerirhynchus nigripectus. Next base: position 92,495 of record VZRQ01004348.1, on the reverse strand, counting down.
TTTTGTCTGAGCTTATGAGGTTTGATAATTTTCTAAATTTGCCTAGCATAAAACACATAACAACTTCAAGCAGATGACTCAAAAAATCACATAATATTATCTGTGTACGTATTTACAGCTTGTGTTTAGGAGGAAAAACGTTCAGCGAGAGAATGACATCTTTTCAGGGATTTAAACAAAACACACAAAAAAGATCAGAGTTGAATTAAGGCTTACAAGCAGGAAGATATACAGCAATAATTGCATAACAACCTCCCTGGTTTTCTGCATTGGCTCAAGGAAGCTCACTGTATGAGCATACACTCTTTGGTACACTGTAGCTAAACAGAGAAACTGCTTAAAATCCCAACTCTGGAAAAACTTCTGAAAAAACTTAATTTGAAATTCTGCTGCAGTCAGTGGGACATGCTTATCCATATTTATATGCTTGGCAGCTGAAGACCCAAAAGATCTACAGCAGGTTCCTCTTTCCCCTTGCACATTGAGGTCCTTTCAAATCCCACCAACCATTTATAGAGCTCCAGCTCTCAGCTGAATAAAATGCTTACAATAATCTGGAGTGCACAGTCTAGACAACCCTCATCCTGAGAACATATTTGCTACCACAGGCCACCAAAAGTCTTCAAAAAGTTGTAAAGAAGTAGAGAATTTCCTTCCCTTTGGAAAGAGTGAGGTCCATTCCACGTGTTAACATGGACTCACCCTATCAATTGCTTTTTTCTACCTCCACAAAATGTATTAAGGGCGTAATATCATATTCCCTTCCTATAGTGATGCCTAAAACCCAAGGCATCATTCGTGATCAACTTCTACAGATACATAAATTATCAAATCTTAGCATGTAAACTGTTACAATCCTTGTTTTCAGGAGCAGTAAAAGTCTACATGTTGACATGTTTAATCAAGCTTAAAATTATAATCTAAAGAAATAGGACGACTTGACTTCTGTCTTCATAGAGAAGAAAGTGCAAGCTCTCTTTCTTTTTGCAAAAAAAAAAATAACATTTACTGATGATATACAAATTTTAAGAACAAAAACTATGAACAAACAAAAGCTGTTTCATCAAATTCTCTAACTGAGATGCAAAAAGGAAATGCCGATACGCCTTACATTATTAAGGTGCAGTTTCTGACAGGCAGTTAATCCTTTTAAAATGGTAGAATCATAGAATGGGTTGGGTTGGAAAGAATCCTAAAGAATATCCAGCCCTCCCCCCACCATGGGCAGGGACACCTACCACTAGACTAGGGTGCTCAGAGCCCTATCCAACCTGCCCTTGAATACTTCCAGGGATGGGGCACCCACCATTTCCTTGAGCAACCAGTGTGTCACTACCCTCACGGTGAAGAATTTCTTCCCAACATCTAATCTAAACCTGCCCTCTATCAGCTTAAATCAATTATCCCTTGTCCTATCACTCCATGCCCTTGTAAGAAGTCCCTCTCCAGCTCCCTTTTCCGCCCCTTTAGGTACTGAAGGTACCTAAAGGTCCCCCCAGATCCTTCTCTTTTCAAGGCATGAGTGATGCTGAAAACCATGAGACTGACTTACCTCATTTCCCTGCATAGTACAATCTGTTTATTCTACAATGGGAAAATCCCTTTTTTTTAGTCAGATTCAAGGTTTATTTTGGTGCAAGATTCCCCTCAGATACAGCAATGTGACCACCTGACCTAAGCTGGAGTGTGGTAATACACATCCGTACTGCCCTTCATACTGCAGCATCTTTTGCAATGTATGCTGTTCACACGCCAAACGCTCTTTCACTGATAAACTCTTTATTGGGAAATTAGGTAAACTGGCCAACTATGTGTACCAATTAAAGGTAAAACAGATAAAAACTGGCTAGAGGAACACACAAGCAGGGATTTATAACAAGAGAGAGGAAGCTTGCTGGAGAGGCAAGAGAAGGGAAAAAGATAAAAATGGTCTCTGAAAATTAGAACAATTTAATTTGTGTCTGTATACATCATGTGTTTACATTTCACCATGATAATAACAGGATCCACCAAAAAACAGTATCATTGTACGAGCAGAGGCTCCAATAGTTTTGTACAGGACTCTGCTGGGAAAACTTGTCCAGGAAAGGTCTTCCCCAAGACCCCTACCAGAACCTGCAGGCAGTTTGTAACCTGCTCCCTGGCAGAGCTCAGACACTCACAAATTGAGATGACAGCTGGGCATGGTTTTATGGAGCCTAGCAAGGCCCACACAGCGCAGTTGGGTGCCTGCATCCCTTTGCAGACCTATCTGCTAGAATTTTACTCAAGTTTACACAGGCCATCTGTGTAACAGCCCAAGTGACAATGCCGATGCACCGCCGCCCACCGCACCAGTGACTGAGCAGCAATGCCGTCTCGCTCTTTTCAGCCGCCTTCTGCCACAGATCTCTCCACAATGAGCCACTGATTTGGAAACAAAAATCCATGTAGGGCCACTTCTCATGGAAAGCAGACCTAAACACCCTGGGCAGCAATCTGTAAGGCAGTGGGGGTCTGAGAGGCAGATGCCCTAGCAGGGGCAGATCTGGTACTGGTTAGAGAGCCACAGCCCCAAGTACATTTTGAAAAGCTTACATATTGCACAGTTCCTTAGCTACTCCACACTGTGCTTCTGTACACTGCACTATAAAATCTCCCAGTGCAGTAGGTGGGCTGGCTATTTTTAAAGTGCTTTGGATGAGTTTAGGCTGAATATTATGCCTCTTTGATTCTCCTCCTTTTTGCAAAAGAGACTGAGTTTTGACTCAGAAATAAATATGTCTGGCAAAAGACAACAAAGTCAGGTTTTATGTAAAATTTACGCTGAGCATAAACCTAAGTATAAGTACAAGGCAAATCATTTTGATAAGTGGTTAATAAGTTAATAAAGATACTATTCATCAACCCACTGGAGTTGAACCTTATAGTGATTTATAATTCTCTGGAATGTTTTTTACTGGTGTATTTATAACTGCTTACACCACATGGTCCTCACATGGCTAACCAGCTCTGCAGGATCTGTTTGTTATTTAAGAAAAGCATATTAATGAAATCTTAACATAAAGTGAGTGACCAGAAAATATAGTGACAGATATTATATTTTATAATCCATACATGAACTAAAAAATTTACCAGACCATTCTTTAAATAACTGTTAACATATTGAGCCAGCAGCAGTAATTCATGCATATTAAATAAACAAGAAAGTAAAGGTTGCAATGGAAAACTGTTCTGTTGCTGTAAAAGTGGAACCTAGTGAGCTCCAAAGCTCACAAGATGCTGCTGAATCCATTCTCAGGTTAAAGAGTTTGAAGCTCGGCCTCAGGAAGTGTTTTAATTCTAATTTAACTATGAAGTGTCTTATTAATTCTTCCTGGCAAACGGTAGAGGAGGATGTTGTATGCACTATCTGTGTCCTTTGCCGTGCAGCTGGCAGCAATGCTGGGCTTTCCTAGGGCTCTGCAGGAGTTGCTAAGGAAGACCTCACCACTTCTCACTACAGCAGGCACTCAGTGTTCAGACTGCATTCCCAGTTGCTGCAACAGAAGGGCTATGAACTCTTGCACTTCCACAAGTCCATTTCAAACAGACTTTCAGTGCCAATACTCTTGCACAAAAGCTTGTTTACAGATTAGGAAAATGAACAGAAAAATAATGCAGTTTCTCTCATGTCAAAATTTAACTGGACTCTAAATATTTTAGAATCGAGGGTCCTACAATTCACATCCAAATATAGACATAGACACATAAGGAATAAGGTAATTTTAATACAAAGATAATTCCTAGAACATTGTTTGAGCTTTAGTGACTAGTTAAAAAGACAAACTAAACAGCCAGCTTATCCTGGAAAGCATGAGACCCTTTTTCACAAATGACTGTGATCTGTTTAGTGGGACACAAGACTGGACTCGGCACATCTATACTGCATGCACCCTCTGGATCTGAACTTTGGTTACCTTCCTCATCTCTATTCTTTTGAGATCTAGCTCTAGCTGTATTAACAGTTTACCCTAGCTTCATCTAGGTGGCTTAACTTTGAACTGGAACAGAGCAGAGGAGACTTGCTTGCACAGCAACCCCCAACCTTTAACCATACGGCAACAATTAACAGCAACTTCTGTCACCACCTCTTTGCACTGAATAGAGGTCTCTGAACAAACAGACCCTTGCACACTAGCCCCAGGAGCCTGAGAGGCTGCAGAATCATCAGTTAGAAAACCCACAGTCCAGAGTCTGACATGAGCTGTGTGGACTAATGCAAAGTTACATCACAAGCCCAAATGAAGTTTGAACAAAGTGCAGCTACAGGCAACCCCTCTGTTCTGTTTCCAGATCAAATAATAAGTTGGTTGTTGGTTTGAACACTTCTGTTTGTTTGTTTTGCATCTCTTTCTGAGACCCTCTTTGTCTGACCTGAGTGTCCTGCCAAAAGTTCTATCTGGACCAGTATATTTCTCACTGCATGTGCTACATCAGCAACTTAACACATTGGAGAGCTTCTTTCTATATTCAAATTTGCCCTTGTACTTAGAGGTGTGTAGCATGTACTTGAGAGCATAACAGGCATATCAGATTTTCTCTCTGTGTATCTGAGGATGATGTTGCAGGGTACCATCTAAGTCATCCCACTTGCAATGTGAATAGTCCAGCACTACTTCCCCTCTATGCACACTAAGCACATCTGTAAGACATGCAGTCACTGCAAAGCTTGCTGCTGGTAAAGATGAAATGCTGACCCACTGTCCTAGAGCCATGTGGGATCATGCCTGGTCAAAACCTGGTATTTCTGCAGCACAAATATACGCTGTGTGTTTATACCGTGCTTGGAGCATTTTTATATAGTTCTGCATCACTTTGCAAACTTGTAAAGTCCTCCAGGACCACATAAAATCTCTGGAGAAATGGAGAAAAAAGGCAGGAATGGGAGGTAGAAAAATTAAGAAATTACTAGCAGCAGTCTGTGAACTTCATGAACCTATTACAGAAACCCCAGATGCAAAATGCAGTATAGAGCTAAATTCCAGCACCCATTACTCACCCTACTTTTGCAACGTGAGTAAGTCATGTGTGGAATAAGATACTGCTCTGCATGAGACATCCATGGTTCAGTATAACCTGGACCACACCGCATGAGGGATTTTCTGTCCCAAAAGCAAAGAAGAAAATTGAGTGAAAAAGAAAGTAGAAAAATATGACAGTGTGAAAGTTCCAGGTAAACAATATCAGAGGGACAAAATATGAGTTGCAGTTACATATATATACCCTGAACTCTGATTTCAGAGTAGATACACGTACCATGTTGTTGTCAGGCATTTGCCATGGGGCAGATGATTTTGTTGGTCCTTCTGGAGGGAGGAGGGAGAAGGGGTAGTCAGATATTTTTTTATCTTCTTTAAAATTACTGGAATTTCTTTCCAATTTTGTCCCAGCTGCAGCTTAGTTTTTTCCAAGATTCTAAGCGTACCCTACCCGATGTGTGGGCTAGGCAGGCTTTAGAAATGGAAAAGAAACAAATTAGGAAATTGCCTCTTGCCTTTTCATTCTGTCTTTTCTTTCTCAATCTTTCACCATTTCACACAGATTCCAAGCTGTATCCCCACTGAGAAATGCAGGGCACGTTAAATAAGGAGTAGTTTGATCAAACAACAAACTCTGAACACAGCTGTCTCCACAGTCAGTGGTCCAGTCTCCTCTGTCCCATCCCATCACCCGTCATTCCCATGCGAGCCCCACTTCATATCTTCCTTCTGTGCTCTCCAAACACCCTCTTCTTTCCCCTTCCCTCTTTCACTTGCTTCTTTTCCTCCTGTATACATGAAGACCCACCTCCACCACACTCAATTTCTCAATGAAAAAAGGTGACATTTTGTATCAAAAATAAAAAACTAAGCAATTGTGAGTAGTGACGAAGGAGGTAAGACTTCAAGAACAATGCACCAAGGAAGCAAAAATGTCTGTAATGGGCTAATGTAATCTCTCTGTCCTGGCTTAATGACANAAAAAAACCTGAAAATATTGTTTGGAACACAACCTGTTAAGTTCTTAAAATTTCCATCAATTAGTGGTTTGGAGATTTCCTGTGTGGCAGCTGGCACCCAGACTACCATGCTCCATATCCATACATAAATTTCCTCAATTAATTTTTCATTGCCCTCTCATTTTGTATTTGTGACAAACAGTAATTAATTGTCATTCAAATCTTTTTACAGAACTAATACACAATGCTTCCATTAGTACCTTGTATGACTGCTGACATACCGCATCCAATCCATACAGCCATAAAGTTTTGTTTCACATCCAGTCAGTAGTCACAAACTGGTATTATCTTCCACAATAAAGCCAAAACAACTATCATTATATCACATCTATTTTCTAGCTTCAAGCAAGTGTCTAAGCGCAGCTTTGGAAAATATTCTCAAAATACCTTTTCCAATTTGTTACTCTGTAGTGCCAATGGCCATGTAGTGCAAATTAACTTGTATGTTTTTGGATGTAAGCCTGACAGTGAATGCCAACCACTGATTTTCCACAGCCCAGACTACACACATTCACAAATGGTTGTAATACTTATAATAATGCTTTGTTAAATGGCAAGTTTTAAAAGAGGGTTAATGTTGTCTTAAGAAGATCCGATGAACTAAGTAGTCACTGTAGCAGTTTTAGTCTACTTTTCAAGAGTTACTGGACAACATGTGATGTATCTATATGCAGAACAGTGCTTGTATTTGGAAACATGATTTTCAAGAAATTTCAAGTTTTGTTGACAGTTTTTCAAGAATTTGTGTAGTTTCTGCAGCTGCATATCATACAGTTTTCAGAATGGGTTGACTTAGACACACCCAAGTATTCTTGTAGGACTCTGTTATTTACAAGCTACTCTGTTAAAATGGCAGTTATGATTTGGCTATGCTCATTACTTTGTTTTCATTGTCTTCACATACTTTCACATGTCTTTGTCTTGATACTGCTATGCTTCCTAACAACATGGAGAAACTTAAGATTTGCTCCTTCAAAGAATACATGGCCCCAACCCAAAGAATCCCACTGCCCACAGTGAATTTTGGTTAAGGTTAAACAGGCAGAACACCATCAAGAGCAACAGCAAAATCTAAATCTGAATTGGGGGGATAATATGGTCTATCCTTATAATTTTCTGCAACAAAAAAACCTTCACAGTGGCTGAAATTCTGACCTCACTAACAACACTGACTAACCCTCTATGGAAGATTTCACTAATAAGGTTCCTCTGGTACAAGCACCTTACAAGTTAATTCACTTCTGCTGTTATTTCTAATATGAGAGCCAGATGCCTAGAAAATTATCAGAATGTTTACTCCTTAAAAGTAAGTATTAAAGAAAGATATGAGGGATGGAGAATCCCCAATATATAAACTCAGAAGCTTAAGCAGTCAATTCCAATTTTTCATGTATCTGACACAATTTTCTTAATGGTTGCTGCACAATTTACTAACAGGGCATTTGTCTTTTTCATTTATTTCCTTTCCCTCTTTTTCCTTTAAATTTGAAGCTGCAAATCAATGCAAACTCATTCAGTGATTACCCAGGAGAAAACTTCTGTTTTGTAAAGTGAACATTGTGCTTTTGGGACCTCTCTGAAAACTTTTAACAATGTTACACCCTTGGGCCTTTCTGTCCTCCAATTCCTAGCTTGAAAGCTTGCATTTTCACTAGATGTCCCTTTTTAAGTATGCTTTTGTAAAACTGCACTGAAGTGAAAAATGTTCATGAAGAACTTTGGTTTATTATTTTGAATAGCAAAGGTAGCTCTCCTGCCTCAATCCTGGCATGATATAGATTTTTTTTTTAATTTTGGCCAAAAATATCAATAAAATAAAGCAATTCCCAGTCTCCTATGTTACAGCCAACAAACCGATTACATTATTACTGGATAACATCACCTCTTTGGAATTAGGCTGCTAGCTGAGGTCTTATTATAGTAGTGAATTCAAACTGCCATGGTTAGCAATGTCAGCATTTCAATTATAATGGTCTCTTCCTCCCCCCTCCTCCTCCTGTCTTTTCTCAAAGGACTGAAATTTGGACTTAAAAATGAACTTAAGGTTGAAGGACTGACAACATAATCCATGTCACTAAATCCACGGCTTATCATTTTAGCACATTTCTGACAAGTAGCTTTAGAGTATTTTTAAGTACAGGCCCGACTTCATGCCTTCATCCTCTATCCAAAACTTGAGCGTGTATGCAGAGTATGTAGCACTCATTATCATCACCTTTGTGGCCTGAGCTTCTTAATAAATGAGTTTTTAATAATCTCTTCATTTTAGGTAGCCACTGCTTTTAAAACTGTGCATCCAGCTGACAGCTTGGACTGAAAGATGTGTGTTGCTACAGCTTTGCTTCAAAATTCTGTTTCAAAACAGGGATGTCATGCACGAAGTATGTTTCTCAAAAGCACTGCTGGTGCTGAGCTACGCAGTGTAAAGGATCTGAAAAGACTCCACCTGGGAGCTCTGAGCAAAAGTGGGAGACCCGCTGCAGGCTCGCCGTGAAGACATCTGCCATACATTTTTGCTGGGACGTGCCAGGAGGACTCCATGGAAACCACAGGCAGCTAAAACCCTGCCGCGTGTTTGCCGAACAGGGCAGAGCACAACGGTGATGACACCGACGCTGCCCGTCATTCGGACTCCGGGTCCCTGTCCCGATCTGCACCCCGCGTCCCCTCCCCGCCCCGCGTTAAGCGGGCTCTGGGCTGTGTTTGCCTTTGGCCGTGTGCGGGCGGGCGATTGTCCCCTGGGCACACGCCGGGCGCACCTCGGGGACAGCGCGGGGCACATCGCCGGGGCTGCGCTCGGGGCCACGGCCGGGGGTCGGCCCAG
>VZRQ01004348.1:13263-83172 GCA_013397975.1 Machaerirhynchus nigripectus | reverse complement strand
CTCGGCGGCCGGGCCGGAAAGGTAAGCGTGGGACAGGGATGGTGCGCTGGGGGCACGGTCACGCAAAGGGCACGGGGCGGGGGGGAGGCGCTGCCCCCCGGGCCGCGCGTCCCCGAGGCGGCCCAGGGCGCGGGGAGGAGCAGGAGGGGGGCATGGGGGGCGAAAGCCCCTGCGCTCCGGGCACGGGGCAGATGGCTTCCGACAGCGGGGAGGCTCGTCGGTGCGAATGGCAAACCTCAACCGGGCCCTGCCCTGTTAAAAAATACAACAAGACAGCATCCTCTGCCCCGCGGCGCAGAGATCCGGCTCCTCTTGGGCGAAAGGTGCCTCGTTGCCCAACAGCCTTATCTCCCTTCTCCTGGCTGCGGGGATCGGCCGGAAATCGGGGCAGCTGCCGGCAGCTGCTGGCGATGTCTCGAAAGCCGCAGGCAGGGTCACGGCCGCTGTCGCTCTCCCACCGCCGTGTCCCCGAGGTGGCGTAACCCGGGGAGGGGGGGTTCATAGGCTTATCCACAGCCTCTTCCTTTGCTCCCACCTGTCATCTTTAGTTTTTCTTTATTTCTTTGCTGTCCGCTCTCCCCATCCCCTACAGCTGGAGCGAGCGAGTCCCTAAGGACAGGGCAGGTTGCCCACGCGAAAGCACGGAGAGTTTGAACCCCGGCAGGACATCTTCTGCCCTCTGCCCCTGACCCGGGCGTTCCCAGCGCACCGCTTCCCCTGGGGCTTTCGACGAGCCCTGGCCACCGGGCTGGGCTCCGCCGGGGGCGGTGGGGCGCGCGCGCTGGGAGGTGGGATGCGCCGGGAAAGGGCTCGACATCAGGGAGAGGAGACCCGGGAAAAGGGCTTTTAAGGAAATTCTCCCTCGGTGATGTCAGGCGGGGTGGGAGGGACGGAGCCCCTCTTTGCCCCGGGAGGGAGAGTCCTATCCGCACACGCAGATCAGGTCGTCGCAGTACAGCAGGTGCCTCCGAACACCTTCGCTTCTTCCCCGCTCTGTCTCTGAGAACGGCGCCCGAGGGAGCCCACAGACACCACCTTAATAGCTGTAATAATTAAAACAACAACAACAAAAACCCCCTTCTGCCTGGCCTTAATGATCCTTTACACACATTCCCCAGCCGCTCCCTCCCCCGTCCCCCCAGTGAAGGGCACTGATTATTCGCACTCCTCTGCTTGCCGAGAGCGCAGCCTGATGAAAGGACTTTATCCTCGAGTGACTCCATCGCTTGCTCCGCCTCCTCTCCCCAGCCCGCCGGCCGCCTCGCTTCGCTCTCAGCCCTAATTGGGCTCTTGCTAATATGATTAAAGCCCAGTTAAATGTTTCTTGATAAATCTTGTCAAGAGAGGATCCCCCTCCGTCCCCTCCCCTCTCTGTCGGTTGTCAGAAGCCCGGTTATAGACAGGACATGCCCGGCTCCTGCTGTTCATACTCTGGTGGGAAGTTGGCATTTCACAATTGTTCCTTTAACAGGGTTGTTTTGGAGCCGCTCCTGGGGTTTGTTCCTCTTCAGGCCGGGCTTGCTGATAAGAACCGCCCGTGGCTTTTATGTAACACGTTAGGATTTGGTCCTGGTCCCAAAATCGCACTGTTTCTTTAGCCTTTTATTTCATACCCACCCTCCCCCGCCTGCTCTCGCTGCTCTTAGTAGCCTGTTCCCGGAAAGGCTCTTGCTCGATGCGAGCCGGCCAGGCGCGATCGCCCGTGTAAAAGCCGCGCAGGTCCCGGCTGAGCTCCGCGGGGGCGGAAGGTGCGCCCCGGGGGCTGGTCCCGCACCGCCGGCCGCTCCCGCCCCGGCTTCCCGGGGAAAGCCCCTTTTCTTCGGCTCCTCTCTCCGCGCTGGGAGCTCTCGGGAGAGGCTTCCCCTTTGCTGCCCGTCGTTGTGCGAGGCGCCCCGATCCCCCGCAAGTCCTGCGGCAGCAACACGGCAGCGAGCGCGCTCTCTGCCCTTCACCTGCGACTGTTTCCTTGTGGTTTCACTGCAACTGAACTCGGGGGGTTAAACCCCATCCTGCCCCCGTTATCCCTGGGGGAATATGGTTGAATTCGTAGGAATTAGGAAGCAGCAGCCGGCGTTGGGAGGGTGAGGGTGGTCCCCCGGGCGCCGGGCCCCCTGCGGCCAGCCACGGGCTGGCAGCGCTGCTCCCGTGCTGACGGCGCGGACTGGCTCTCCCCCCATTTCGGGGGGGCTCGTTGGTGGGCCTGTTGGCTCGCTCCTACTTAAGTGTTCAGTCTTCTCTGGGGTTTCAGAGGTCGGCAGGGTGTTTTCGAGGGTGTTTGGTGGTTGCTGCTTCAGCCTTAGTGGGCTTAGAGGCTGCGGGGGCTGTAGTTGTCGAGGGGGGATGGGGACGGGCTGTTTGCTCCTCTGTCGAGCCGTGTAGCTATGGCCTGAAAGCTCTTCGATCCGTGACTGGAGGTGGTATTTCCCGATGATACACCTGGCCCTGGCTCCAGCCCGCCCCCCTCCGCAGCAGCCCGTGCCCCGCGTGCCGGCAGAGAGCTACTGCCACACCGCATTTCCACAGGGGGCACGCACTGCCTTCACAGGTCGCCGAGGGACGCGGACCGCTGCCTCTGACCCACACCCTGGCGAAGCGCTCCCGAATCCCTCCCGCTCGCCACCGTTTCCGCCCCACCGGCTGCTTCTCTTCCTGCCCGCGGCTCGCCCGGGGGCAGGGGGCNCCCGGGGACAGGCGGCAGCGCGCTGCCCCGTCCGCCCTCGGGGCCGCCGCTGCGGGGACGGGCCTGCGGGAGGCAGCGGAGGAGGAAGGTCAAAACCAAACAAACGAAAAATCTACCCCAGCCCTGGGGAGCGCAGCTCCAACAAAGGCGCTTGTTGCCTGGGCAGGGGGAAACCCGAGCCAAGAGGCAAAACAGCGATCTCCCTCCCCGCCGAGCACCGCTGCCTCCTCCGGGCGGCGGAGCCCGGGGCCGCGGGGCTGAGCCGGGCGGGGGGCGCGGGGCCGAACCCGGGCGGGGTCCTGCGTCCCGCGGAGATACCTCCGCCTTAGCTCGAGCCAGCGGAGCGTCGGCCCTCCTCAGGCAAAGTTTCAGCCGCGGTTTGAGGATGGTTCCTTCTCCCTACTTGTTCCTTCCCCTCTCCCCTGTGTGTTCCCCACCGGGGGGGGTCTGGGTTTGTGCGAGACCACAAGAGCTGCGGCCCCTTTGGCCCGGGGCTGTCAATTTACCCGAGGAGAGTCCCAAATAAGCAGCTGTTTGTGCTTTAGCTGGAACGCTGGAGGCTTTCTAAGAATGGCGCTTTTCTTACACGAGGGTTGTTTTTTTTTTATTTAATTTTATTTTTATTGGTACATCGAACCAGCCTACAGCATTGCTGGCACCTTTCCACCAGGTGTCTGGGGCTCAGAGAAAAATTCAAATGAATCTAAAAATTGTGAGACAGTTTCCCTCCCGTTCTCCCAAATGAAATATGAGAAAGAATTGGTACAAACTGTCCAGGAAGGGATTCAGGATGGAAAAAGAAAAGCACCTTCACTCCACCAGAGTGGTGAGGACCCAGAAAGGCCTTCCGCAGTCAGGAAGGAATCAAAGAAGCTGGAAGATGGAATTTGACTGGTTTGAGAACCAGCTTCTGAGATGTGGTTACCACCCACAGCAAGGAACTTGACCCCATGATCCAAAATATCCCTTCTAATACTCTTCCTAAAAAATATTAATTTGCCTTTCTATACACCAAAAATTTTTTTTCAAGTACATTGCACACAGTAAACTACTCTGCTTCACAGCGCTCTTGTAGGTATGATTCCCTATTCCCATTCTACAGAGGAGGGACCTGGTTTGCTCTAGGGGTCACACTTGGAGCTGGGGGCACTTGTTCGGTCCTGAGACCCAGAGCTCCCACCACCACCCAGCACTGCTCTGCTCATTGAAGTCCCCTATGACACCAATCCTGTTAGGAATTGAGAGAAGGCTATCTGCAAATACAAGGGGCTGCTTTGCAAGATCCAGGAAATACCAATTCTGGAAGTTATTTTAAACCAAGTATATGGTATGAGGAAACAGACAAGGAACAAGGGTGTTTAGGTTTTAAACTATCAGTGTTTGACTATTATAATTATTTACTTAAATTCCATTTAGTCTTGATAAGTAGTCTTTATTACTTTTAGAAGAACCCAGCTGAACTTACTGAAAGATTTTCTACTCACCTGACTTACAAACAATCGTTTTCTGTGTGAATAAATAGAGAGGACTGATTGATGCTCATGCTTTCGATGTAGACAGCAAAACCAAGACTCAGATCTACTTGCTTTTCTTATGCAAATCTTCTCACAGGATTAGAAGGGAAAGTAAACAGCAGTCCAACCTTAAGATCTTTTTTCTTTTTAGAGGCAGCCTGTTGTATAAATCTGAAACAGAAACTGTTTTCATTTGAAGATCAAATAGAAGTTATCTAGTGAAGCTGACAAACAGGGCAGAATAATCTGTTTGCATTTTTGGGAAAAGGATAGCTCTGGTTTTGTTTCAAGACAAGTAATTTTTAAACAATATTTAACGAAATAATTGACCTTGATGTTTAAACTACAACTTCCTTCACGTCATTAAGCTCACTGTTCTAAAAAAAAAATGTTTAGTATCTGAACTCTGGCGTTCATTCTGCTAATCTCATAACATTTGTTTCTTGTGGAATTTTGTTTGATGAACTCATTAGTGAAAGAAGAGAGAAAGAGTTCAGAACAACACGAGCTTTACAGCTCATTTACACTTTTTCTCCCTGAAAAGTAGCAAAAACACCCATATGCAGAATGACGTTTCAGGAATAATTTTTCAGATGGATGGATCAAGAAGAAACTTTCTACAGCTGAACCATAAGCCTTGGGACAGACTGTTCTTTTAACATGTATTCTGACTTTTAAAAAATATTGCCATCCTTGACTACAAAAAATGATTTTGTGGAGTTTTTCCTTAGGATAACTAGGCTCTGAGTCTGCTTTTGAAATGTGGGAGGAATGGAACTAACTCCATAAAGTGTGTCTATCACATAAAGCTTTTAGGACAGCCTGATTCACACTATATCCTGCTCTTTGTTCAACTGACAGATTTCCAGCTGCAGAAAGAGGCACATATCTGGGGACTGCTATTATCTAAGCTAAATATGTATATTTTGGATAAGTTCTATTTTATTTGAATACTCACAATTTCTGTTTGGGGATCTTAAGCATGAAAGAATTGCAGTGATGTGCATTTTATTAACTATCCATCATTCTTTGTACATGCACAAAGGTGCATAAACATACACATTTCCTAGTCTCTCTGCTTTGCAAGACTTCAGAAGATTACATGCAAAATTATTTCAAATAAAAACAAACAAGCAACCAGACAACATACACATTACCATACAAGAAAACAGGGAGACAAGAAAATAGGAAGGTGGAGAGAAATAAAAGCAATAAATGAACAGAGTTTAACTTAATTTTTATTTGTTTGTAAATGAAAAATACTATGACAGCAGTGGAAATTTTTTCAGTTATGTGATCCTCGAATTACAAAACACTGATATCTACCAAAACACTGTTGTGTACCCTGCACATTGTGTACTCACACAAAGATAAAAGCTCTTCCTTTTTCCCTGCTGGCACACATTTTTTCTCTCCAATGAGTTCCTACTTTCAACATGCGGACATGTGAGAAATCAGGTTGCTTTACTCCCAACAAAGGACACGTAGTTAACATTTCCACTGATAAAAAATATTTGAATTCCCGTCATAGGGTAAAAACTGTCAGCTCAATAATGTTTAAAGACCTGGGATCTAGAGAGCATGGTGGTGTTACACAACTGGAAATGTGACGTTATCTGGCAGTCAGAGGGGGTCACACTGGTCATGGGACAATACAAATTCTGTGTCACACATCACGTTGATGAAGGTTGTCTCAACTTCACACAAGTGTCATGCAGCGCAAGCAAGAATAAATTGCCAGAGTCATCTCCCATCTCATCACTATCCTCTATCTCTTCCTTACGGCACAATTGGCACAGGACATCCCTCAGAGCATTCCATTGCAGTCCCGCAAGCTCCCGCCCCAAGTGACTAATGGGTGACAAGCTGTGTGTGACACAGGGCAGCACCCATGTCACAGCAATGATGTGTTTGCAGGAGGTGCAGCCATGGGCACTTTCTGTTATCCCCTTAATACGATCCCCTACTGTGACTCAACACCAGCACGTGAAGGGAGGAGGCACCCCCCATCCTGTGGGGTTATCCTGCAGTTCCGCTACATAGGTTGCGTCTGTGCCTGCCAAGTTTTATTTTTAGCACTTATGCAGCTACTGCTCTTCGCTTTTACATGGAATGAGGACATGGCACCTGGGCATGGCAGTTCTTGACCTGAAATGCTACAGATGCTACATCAGAGTAGCAGTTGTTGTTCAGCTGTAATTACTTGCAGAAGCTACTGGCTCTACTCTTTTTTATTATTATTTTTATATTTTTTTATATTATGAGGTACAAGGAAAATAGTACAGCAGCTCAGCAGTGAATTGGGTGCTGTGCCTGCTACAAGTCACATCAGACCTATAGCTTGTGTGTTTTAGGGCATGAAGTCGATACTAAGCTGATACATCTTTTCCCAACAGCCAAACATAGCCTGCAACACACGGGCAGAGACAGAAGATGGCATTTCTGTCATACAGGGCATACGTGCTCATTCCATCTTCTGTTTCTTTGATGGTGATTTGTGAGGAACCAACCAATATTGCCTCAGCCCAGGGACTAAACTTCATCTCCTCAGCAGAGGTGTTAAGCAGGTAGCTGTGCAAAACCAGGCTTCTCTGTGAGACTGAATGCACTGTTCTTCCCTGTTCTTCTGAGGATGATGTACCTTGAGATTGTGCTGGACCGTGGGAATTCTCTCACCCCAATATTTATGTCAATGCCTTCACTCTTGTTTTGGGAACCAGAAACAGTGACTGTGTTCTAAATTTAATCAGTCTCTGGTTATCTTGCTTTAGAATCTTCTGTCTTAAAAATCTCTTCTTATGGTTATTTGTATCCTCTGCTGAACTGGTTCAGAATATTTCTGCACACTGAAAAACAGGCACTGAATATTTCCCCTTGTGCTAAATTCAGTGGTTCTTATGGAGATCATGTCAGTCAACTTGTAAAGAGCTTCAGGTTCTGTAGGTAACATGAGTTTAAACAGCATCTGCCTGGATACATCTCCTTACCTTTTCCTCCAAACATACCTGCAGGTCTGTCAGAGAACCCTGGAGAAGCTGTAATCATTATGAAGGTGCTAGGAGTGTGAATCCAGAGAGGATTAAGACTGCTAACCACTGCAGCATGTCCCTGCTGCCTGCACAAAAGTCTTGTGACTGGCATGTCCTCCACTTCACTGGGTTACATGACACATGCCAGAAAATGTGTCAACCCACTCCCCATCTCTTCAGAATTATTAGCCTGGGGAGGGAAACACAGCCAAAGAACACGCACACAACTTTGACAGGTTCTGCCTAATCCACCCACATAATGACATTTCTTATGCTAAGTGCCAGAGCGGTGTAGGGAGGCCACTGTCTGTACCAGCTGCTGGCAAGTCAAAGTTAGTTTCATGGTTATGTTTAAGATATAGCCTGATGTTTCGTTAAGAAGTCTTTGTCTCCTGTGGTGCAGCGCTCAGAGAATGACATCAAAAGCCTTCCTAATTCACCCCTCGGGTCATCTGATTATAGGCATGGCGCAGAGCCATGCTGCCCCAGGAGGAGACCGTGAGTCACAAGGACATCCATGACTATCCTCTTATTCCGTGGAAGGAAGTAATGTGCCCTGAGCATCAAACAACCAGAAGTAGATTACATCCTTCCTCGTGTCAGCTTAGCCCTGTTGGCTGTTGGGGCAGGTATTGAGGAGGCAAGAGCAGCCTCTGATTTCCCAGCCTTGCTTTTCCCCACCCCTACCTCAGGGAAGCTGTTCCTCCCCATGCTGGGACATGCCATGTGGGCAAACCACACGAGAGGGTTTTGCTCAGCCAGCGAAGGGAAGAGGACGCTCTGGATCTCTTCTCCAGTGTGGTGCAGAGTTACATCACATAGTGAAACATCCATCCCTCCTCCAACAGGCCAGGCATATCTGATCATGAGGATGCTGCGTGTTCTCCATCCCTTGGCAGTTATCCTTGCAATTAGTCTATCTGTTTCTGATTTATTTATTTTCAGGCAGTCTTCTGCACCCTTGCTCCCTCATTTGGGCACATGGGGCAAACCACAGACTTGCCCTTAAACTACACAGAAAAATAAAATCAGAAACAGACTAACCACAAGAATCAATAGCAAGGGGCAGAAAGCACATGATTGGATACTGGAGCTTCCTTCAGAGATCCATCTGCCTCAAAATGTGATGTAACTAGGCTCACATACCACATCTGCAAAAGGGGGTAATAGATTCGTCTTCGTAACCTGACTGGCAGGGTGAAACTGCTGGCTCAGAGAAGCCAAGGCATGTTTAAAAATCACTTCTAAGGAAGAAAAAGAAGTCAATTTTGTGTTCACAGAGCTAAAGCAATCACTTTCAAGTCTGACGTGATTCCTGTTAGTGTTATTGTTGCTTCCTAGAATTTAGGCTTGAATTTGGCAGAAGTCGAGAAGCCAAGGCATACACAGAACCATTTGTGAGAATCAGTGTGTCTGTGTGCATGGGCCAATTCTTTTCTGAATAAACACCAGTCCCTGGGCTGCTGGGTAAAGTGTCGATATAGGACGGCAGTCAGACATGTGGGCTCATACCCGTGAGGCAAGGCTGTTTAGGGATGCAAGTTACCTTTTTTCCCTACAAATAAACACAACCAGATAATGAACCACACCTCTCAGTGCCATTAAAATATTTGTGTTACATTCCAGCTGTTCCTTGTTTGCCTCCCAAAAGGGGCATCATTGCCTGGGAGAGAGCATCAAGACATTAATCAAAAATAGATGAGCAGTACAAGAAATGAAGGACAAGCAGCTGAGTATAAATATCTTCCTGCATATCCAGAATACAGGAGCTGTCTGAAAACCTTGTGATTAGAGTCAATACACTCGATCCAGCCACACAGACAGTGTGCACTGCTGTCATTCCTATACTGTACATCTCACTTGATACCCTGTGATTCTGCAGCCCTCCATCAGGTGAACAACGTGAAGTTGTTGTTCATTAGACAGATCAGACAGTACAGAAACCCTCCAGAGAGAAACCTCTGCTTGTTCCTGACTAGGAAGAATAAATCTTTTGTTTTGGAATCTGCAGAAATACAGATGCAAAAGCAGGACACGGATAAATGAGAGAAGATAAGGTACTGCTCCTCCAAGCAGAACATCCTGTCTTCAGAATGGGTGAGTATTTCCAAACTTTCTAAATATTTCATTGCCATCCAAGTAGATCATAGATCTGCCCCTCTCTCCTTCCCGGATACTTTCCAGCATTCTAAGCCATAGCAGAAGCAGGCAGAAAGCACAAGTTCATTTTGGAAAAGAGATTAAAAAAATAAAGGGGGAAAAACAAAAAACTCCGAGGGTGCCCTGAATTCTGTAGCCTCCGGGACACTGCCACAGAATTTTGTACATCTCCATGAAGATATGGCAGATTCTGGTTGATCATTAGCAGAACCTGAAGCAGCTGTATAAACAGCAGATTTCTACACCTACAGGTCTTCATTCATTTCCTCCAGTGAGGTTTTTAATTTGACTGGCAGCTAGCCTATCTGGGCAGCTGATAAAAGAAGAAAAAATTCACCCTCCAGTCCTTGCCTTGCCACTGCCTTTCCTCTGGTTCTCATCATAGAAGTGTACAAAGAATTAAAGAGCTCTCAATACATTTGTAGCCAAATATTTACCCTATGTGAGGTAGATTATATTTGCTTATTGTACCCATTGCCATGCTGGCATGTGTTGAAGACTGTCTAATTTCTTGGAATGCTATTGAATGGTTTAAAAAACCCTTTGTTTATAATAAACTGTTTGCCCGTGAGTGCACATTCAGTGTTGTCCAGGGTATAGTAGCTCTGGAGCTCACACATCTGGTGTTAGGGCACTTGGAGTTGTCTGACTTCACAAACAGAGCACTGGGGACAGTTCTGGGATGCAGCCAATTTACCTTAGTCTCTTGCAGGATTATTAAGAGTATTTTGAAATTCTCTTAGGCATTTCATGGAGAGAAAACATAATTAAACCATGTTCAGAGGACACATTCTTCAAGGAAATACAACTTCATCTTAATCAGCTTTCTTTTTTGAGAGCATACTTATTTTGACAACATTTTTAATGGAGACAAATTAAAATATTATTTACAGTAAATTATATTTAAATTATTGTTTTCCATAACGTGAAAACATATAAGTAGTTCCTTGTTTTGTTTAATCTTGTTTTGAACTTTATATAGCATTCATTTATTTAACATTTCTCCTACTAAATTGAATATTTTAATGTCATTATAACTTTTGGACTTTCTGGTGTGAGAATGATTTGACACTTATGGAACACTTCCACCATGCCAAATACATTTTCTTGGAATTTTCAGTCCCTGAAAACTTCACCACCTTATCTTTTTCCCCAAGTGCTGGAATTTCCCGTAGGATGGAAATTCTGTTTACTGACCAGCTCTGCTAAAATTTTTCTGTATCAAAAAGAAAGGGGGGAGGGCATCACAAATACACAACCGTAAACTTGTCAGGATGCATTTCTTATTGTTGGCTCATATATTGCCCTCTTTTGGTAGCTTTTGTATTGTACTACACATAAAATATTTAACTGCTGTAGCAACTCAATATCCAAAGGAGACTGAGTGCTGAATGTTAGAACTAAGTAAATGCAGGAAGAGAGCAGTAGGTTGCATGTTTGGCAAGTAAAGATCTTATAGAGACATCCTGTTGGGAAAGGAAAAGCGCTAGAAAATTAATAAAGCAGTACAACATAAAACTGGACTGTAAAGGTTAGTGAGAAAGAAGAAAAAGGAGAAAGATCTGTAGATACTCACTGACATGAATAATTTAACCCTATATCCTGCCTGCAATCCTATGATGAGAAACCCGACTTTGAAAAATTTGTTCAATCAAGATTTGTAAAGGGAAACCCCGCCCTAATCATCACTCATTTGGTCTTTCCCTGTTACTTATTTCATAACCTATGAAAAGGTTTTATTAAATTCTTGTGGGTATTGACTAGTAAAGCCCAGAAAAGTGCCTGCTAATTTTCCAAGACTAAATCCCTACCAAAGTCAACACTTTCTTCACTAATTTATTTCTGAATGATGAAATTAAACATGCAGTGATTTGCTAATACTAGGTATAAAATCATGTGATACTTACAGTATTATAAGCCTAGAATAATTATTTAGCAAAACCCTGAAGTGTTTTTTTTTTCCAGAAGAGAGTTTTTCCTACTATTTCTGAGTAAATTTCCAAAAAAAAAAAAACCCCTTTTCAGTCTGTGCCAATGATTAGGAGTCTAAAGAGATGGGTATTCATCTCCTCTTGACTTTCCAAAAGAACTGAGTCCTAACTTCCCCAAAATACCATTCTTAGAGAACAAACTGCTCTCTACTTCAGATAATTCCCAGTTATAAGCACAATAAATGGTTACACAGAAGAGATATTCCCACCGTATCTGTGATCCCAGTTCAGCATTCCACAGCCCTATTCTTTAAAGAATAATTTTCTTTGGTTTGAAAACCAGCATCAGGAATTCAGCCTCTCAGGAACTGTTTTATGAACAGTCACAGAGATTATTTCAGAGCTCAGAAGGGAACTGTTCGTCCCACCTTAAACTGTGAAGGTTCTGTGGCAACAATAGGAATTCTTGGGACAGGGAAGAACTCCCAGCCTTCCAATGTAAAGACATACATTCTCTGGTGCTTTATTCAAACCTATTCTAAAACCCCCAGCAATATGATCTCCTTTTGAAAGACCATCTGACAGCCTTCCAGTTTTCACCTTAAAAAAAAAATACACCCAAAAGGTGTGATTTCACTGCCATCCTCTCTCTGTTATATAATGTTGTCTGGTTTAAGACTTTGCAGACCTTTGTTTCATGCCTAAGAATGCAGAAGCCCAGCCTTATGGTAATAAATGACTGCCTGCTGATTTTGATGCAGCCAGTGTGCACATCTTGGTGGCCAAGGGCTCACAGACTTTGGTCACATTTCTTCACAGATCTAGCCAAGCCCCTCCTGCTCCAGGCTAATGAAGTGCTTTAACATGTGCACTGTTTAACCTGATATGTAGTTCCTTTGTTAAAGCCACCTAGCAGGGCTGCAAAGGGAGTTGTAAATCTGCAGTACAGCTCATACACTTCAAGTTAAGTTTATGCTTAATGAGATGTTTGGTTTGAGCCTGATCTTTCCCCCAAGTGTTTTTTCCAGCCTTTGAATCGTTGTGGGATTTCTTCCAACTCCTTCCAGTCAGTCAGTGGCTGGCAATATTGAACACGGAGTTGAATGTAAGAGCACAGATCTTTTACACAGGCGCTCTTACCTCCCTGCTTCATGGTACATACCTGAACGTGCACAGCTTTTATAACTGCAAATTCATATCTCTCCCCCATCTTGTCTTCTTTCCACTATACCTTGAAACTCTGTCAGAAATACTGATAGCCAGTATATGTACATTCCAATAAGTCCTGGGGTTTGTTTTCTTTTTTTTTTTTTTTTTTTTTTTTTTTTTTTTTTTGGTGAGTTGTTTGGGTGATTTTTTGCTCAGCTTTCTAATATCTCCCATTCCTTTGATATAATTTATCTGCTGTCTTCTGTTTGCATTCTTTCCTGGTTTAGTATCGTCAGCACATTTCACTGTTTTGCTGTTTACCTCTACTCTGAGATTACCATGGAGATATTAAATAGAACAATGTCTGTCAAAAGTCCCTGACATGACCCACGAGACATTTCCACAAGCTACAACAATCGATTATTGCTCTTTGTTTACATTCTTTCTCCCATTTTAGTCTACACAGCGGTGTTCCCCGCCAAAACAATTGAAGTTCTTTCAATATGAATACCTGAAACATTGTCAAATTACATATTCAGTGCTCCGTATATGCACTCACCCACATTCCCACTATGCTGTGTACCTCTCTCTTCACTCACTTATCATACTGCCTTGCTTGCTGAGTGCCAGCTTGGAGCATCCTGACCATAGCCTACAGCCTCGGTCCCCGAATCTGTAATACACAGAATTTATATGTTGCATACTAACATGAAAGGCACATTTAATATGTTTTACTTCTTACAAGACCGTACTACTTGCTGTTCCTGATGCTGTGTGCCTTAGTGTTTCCTTGGGATTAGTTGGATGACTTAGCTGTAAGAAATAAATGGAACTTGGCCTAAAATTTTAAAGATGTTGTCCTTGATTTATGACCTTTGAGGTCAGAAACGACCATTAACTATCCTGTCTAACCTTTTCTGTCACAGGCATTACCCCATTCCCTATATACAGAGCCTAAAAATTTCTGCTTGTCTGACATGTGTTTTCCAGAAAGGGATTCAATTTTGATATGTACACAGTTGCTTTCTTGGGCAGTTTGTTTCAGCAGTTCATCACACTTACTGCTACAAATCCAAGACTTAACGCTTGCTTAAATTTACTTGGCTTACATTTCCACCCACTGATTCTTGTAATATATTCATCTGATGCAAGACACTTTTTTCTTGTTGTGAAGGTAATTATACACTGTAATCCAGTCATCTCATTTTGGTAAGGGAAACAAAACATACTTTCCAATCTGCAAGCAGTTCGTATGCTTTTTCTCCCACCCTTTTTCAGATTTCTAGCACCCACTGTGCTGCAGCACACCCCAGCCATATAAGTCAACTCATATATCCCTGCTAACATGTTCAAAGAGGACATTATTCCTCTTCCACACCATCAGATTGAGTCCTGTGTCCAATTGCTTCCCCAAAATGATACCATGGACTTCTCAAGCACCACCCTTGGGATATGATTTCTCTTGTATCAATACAGAAACCATTTGTGCATGGTTTAAAATTATTTTTTTCTGCAGAGGTCCTGCTTACTGAATTTGGGCTGCTCCATCTTTACAATTTGTTTATCGTTCCACCAACTTTAATTTCCTCCCTAATTTACTAAGCATTGTTTAACTAGGGATGTACTTGTCTCTCAACCATTAAGGACAGTTCTGTGGCCTGCCAAGCGTAACACCCATTTCTGCAAACTCTCTTTCCAGAGCTTTCCTTCAGAGCTGACAGCTGCTTTTTGATACCTATCAGTTAGTCAGTTCTTAATCTGCTCGGCAGTCACTCAAAATCTATTGTGCAGCACTCATTTTTATTAAATGCTGAAACAGAGAAGGCAAGCAAGTGTGTTTGAATGCTAAAAAAATGGATTTAGAACTTAAATCCTGTAAAGTGTTAAAAAGCCTAATCCCAACTGGTGCCTAAACACTTATAAGCACGCAGACTTACGTGACTCATTGTAGGTCCATAGTTATGAAACCTCATGCTTTGTATATTTTTCTGTTGATATTAATTTCTCTTATCTATGAAAGACAAAACTTAGATTGTTGGATAGACCACACATTGTCTTTTGTAGTCACACACACACAGCTTTCCTTTTGTTTCTCTGCATCTCCAGAGGTAACTATTCATTTTCAAAAATAATCAGCAATGTCAGTGTAAACCTTTTAGATACTACTTGTCATATTATTGAGTTCAGATTATGCAGCTTTGGTGACTTTCATCCATATATTCAAGTATTCCCTCATCTGTTTCTATCAATAGGATTTATTTATTTGTGTCACAGTGTTTCTTTCTTGTTAATTGCTTCAAGTTATTTTATGTAATTAAAGACAGATGGTAAAGCAAAGTTCAGTATCTCATCCATTTGTTAATCGGTGGCTTATGCAGCTCTATAAATGTAGCAGGGATGTTATGATTTTGGTGTTTTGTGTGCTGTGCTTTAAATTAAATACTGGGACCAATTCCGAGTTACACTGAAGCCAATGACAAAAGCTGCCATTGACCAGGATCTCACAGTGGGAGACCATGGATGAGGAAAGCTGTGAGCCAGCTCAGTGTGGTGTTTACACTTTACAGAGGCACACAGCTCACTCGCTCCTACACCCAGGTCTCACCCCAGACCTTTGTATCAACAGCTTCCACAATGCACCAGGGGCAAATGAGCAGCCAGGTCAGGGCACTGATGAAGAGGTTTAGGGAAACCCATCACTGGTTTCAGCATTCTTTGGGCTTTTTCTATTTTGGGGGAATTTTTTTTTCCATATGCAAGGGAGCAAAACATCTGTTTTCATTAAGGACATCTTGTTCTTCAGATTAGAGGAAATCATCAGAAAAGGAATAACAAAAGTCTCCAGAGGGAAAAGAAGCCCTCCACATGCTCTCTTGGGAAGCCATCTTGAACTGATCCAGAGTATTGGCAGCCTGGGAGCAGCCCAGCCAGATCCCGGATCCCGGCACAGATCCCTCACTCCCGCACAGTCCGTGCACCACTCACTTCACACCCAACCTGTTCATGGGCTTATTTTACCCCAGCTAGCTTTTACCTCCAGATCAATCTGGAGAGTGCTCTCCTCGCCTTGCAGGCCCTAGCATACTGCATTATTTTGATGCTCTTATCCTTCTTCTTTTTTAAAAAAAAGGTTCATGGCACTCTTGCTGGTTTGCCTGTGCTCCCACACGGGGCAAGTACCCTCTGCACAGGCACCAGCAGCAGCAGTGGGTTTCTAACCAACTTACTTGCTCCCATCTTTCAGTCCAGCAAGCAATTTGGCTTTATCTGTTTTGACTCAGTACAAGCCTGCTTCTATTGTTTCTCACATTCTTGCATTTCCACCACAGTATGTGACTGACAGAAAAGCAATTCCTCAATTGGGCTACAAGGGGTGTGCTGGGAATCACAAGTCAGCCGAAGGATTTATGTGCTAGACCAAATTATTGTAACTGACACAACACTTCCAGCAAGTGAGTTTGGAAATACAAGAATCTCCCCCATCCCCTCACCACCACCACCCACTCCCCCTTTCTTCCTTGGGAAAGCCAAATTAGAGAGAATAAGGATTCCTCATCGCTACTGTGAGTCATGCTCACATTGAGCACATTGCTGATGAGGTCAGCTACAAGGGTAACTGGGCTTCAACTATAGAAAAAATGGATTTTTCTAAAAGGCATCACAGTAAGAGCAACATGAAAGAAGAGGAATGCAGAAGCCACCAAGGCCCCTAAACCACAGGTGAAAGGGAAGCACAGATGGACTTACGCTTCTCAAAATAATGAGCAGAGACAGGTGGCATGGGACACTGTGCCCTTTTATTCACCTAGCCTTTTGGCCCTTAAGATAAGTTTTTATTTCCTTACCATGAATGTTCACCAAAACATCAAATTCACCTATTTTACTCAGCCTAGGATGGGATTTTTAAAAATGTTAGCACCACTTATTCTAGGGAACAAGCAGTGAGGCATATTTGAAAATAACTGAGTAATTTCTGCCAAGCAGGTGTCATGCATAAACCCTATTTAAAATTCAGACATTGAACTTTAAGCACATGCTTAAGTCCTAATAGAGACAATGCAATTTAACCGAAGTGTAATTCAGCATGTGCTTGGCTGAGTGCTTGAATCAGGTCACAAACAATGAAGGATTACCCGCACCAGCAGTCCAGCTGTGGATTGTAGGGTGGCACTTCAACTGCTGAATCTGCTACAGCAAGTGGTTTTTTTCCTTTTACTCATTTTTACTTTTTCTTTTTTTGCGTGTGTTCCTGTAAAACAGGTTTCACCCTTCAGGAAACCATCTGTATTTGGCACCTACTTGGCACATTTCTGCCTATTGTAAAAAAATGACAGTTGAAAATTCCAAACTGCTTTAACTATAGAGAAAAAAAATCTTCTAATGTTGATGCTGAAACAGAACTTAAAATATTAAAGGTTGATAGATCTATTTTTTTTCTTTCTTTTTTAATTGTTAAATGCTAAAGCATCAAGCAAACACACTTTACAGTCTATTGCATGGGGCTCTTTTTCAGTAGGTTGGCTCCTGCCAACAGCAGGTTCAGAACTGCCAGTTCTAATTAAAAACTTTATTTTAAAGATACGTTTCACAGTTTATTCATGGCACCCTGAGAAATTTAAATTGCTGGATTGAGCAAATGGATACAGTTTCTTTTCTATTGATTCCCAAGTAATGGCTTTAATTAATTGTTTCAGCAATTCACGATTGATGTACTATGGCTGTTGAAATCAATTTCTTCTTTTAGACAAGTCACCTAGAGTGGATTCCCCTCATTGTGCCTATTTCTTTGCACAGGGTTGAGCTACATTTTATTTTCTTTTTTAATTGTATTGAATCAGTCCAAAACTGGCCAAAGATTATTCTTGCCTCAAGAATTTCAGTGACAAATTCTTTTAGTAGTCTCAGTTGTAATGGAGAGACAATTGCCATCATAAACTCTGTACAAGTAGCATTGTGAAATCTCTGATTTATAAGCATATTGCATAGCAAAAACTATTTTGATAACCCATGCTTTTCCCTGCTATGTCCAGCTCTCTGGTTGTAGAAAAATACAAGTGAAACACTTCTCTGCCTTCTAGATTTAGTGGGAAAATAGCGCCTTCAAGAGCTGAACACCAGATCTAGAAATTCCACACCTATGGGTGGCTAAATTTTACTGAGGCTTATTTCTCTGCTGTTATTTGTCTCTTACTAAGGCACACATTGAATGGAGTTACAAAGGAGAAAAATGTAGCCTAGGCTTTTGACTCATCGTGTTTTTATAATTATTAATCAGATGCACAGAATATATTCCATTTCAATGACTGCCACTTGTAATCTTGTATCCTTTAAAAGCTTTTCAGATTAAATGTATAGATGGTATGTTCCATTAGGTGATGAAATCATATATCATATCTTTATTTTATTATTTCGTGATCATTACCTACTGTAGAGCATATTACCAGCAGCAAGTCCTCCAAATATCTTGTACTGAGAGTATCACATCAGAAAAAATCATTACAATTCACTAGAGCCCTCTCTGCGCTCTCACAATGATATAAATACACTTCAGTTTCTTAATGAAGTCAGATGTTTGCATTTACCAACGGATTTTAAGCAGGACATAGGCTAGAGATTCCTTAAGAGTTTCAGACTACAGTCAGCATCTTCCTAGGTTTTGTCGTTGAGACTCACTCCTGCTTTCTGATCACACAGAAACCTTCTGCTTTGGGTGGCTGAATAACAGCCCTGAGGCAAGCACAACTGTTAACATTTGAAAGTGCTAGCTAGGAAATATTTAATGCGTTTTTAGCTACTTTTAGCACCATTAAGCTGTTGGGGAAAAAAAAAATCACAAACAAACAAACAAAAAAAAGGAGCCAATCCTATCTGATGAGCCCGCTCTTCTACAGACCTCCAGCAGACACTGCCCAGGTCTTTGGTGGTCTACAGACCATAGCTTCAAATCCACTGCAGTGCTTGAAATCTCACTCTTAGAGCAACTGAAAGCTCTCCGCACCTGTATGTTTCTCTTTACAGTAAGAGCTGGATCTGGCTTCAAATGCCTGATAAAGAAAGACAGAATTTTGACTTAAGAGACATTTAACTAAGCCACCAATATATTCTCTTAATTCAAAGCAGGAATAGGTGGACCATCTCCAAATCCAAAGAATGTATTATATCATCAACTCCTTGTTTTTAAGTGGTTCCAAATCATCAAAAAGATTGTGTAAGAGCAGCTGATTCCCAATATAGATATCCTTTTCTTGGGCACCAAGTCATGCCAAGACCCCGGCTGAAATTTTACAAGCGTCTCAGATTGTACTTTAAATAATAGTTATTAGTCATAAGGATTGGCTACCTTTCTTTTCTTTGAAAAGAAGCTATAAATGTATCATCATTTATTCATTTCTGAAATCATCACATTGTTCTCCAAAAGAGTTGGGTTAAATTTACAAAATTTAGAAACATATGTTGTGGGACGTGTTTAGGATGCTTCTACTCCTAAACTCAAGTTTAAGAGTAC
This sequence comes from Machaerirhynchus nigripectus, assembly GCA_013397975.1. Classification (NCBI taxonomy): domain Eukaryota; kingdom Metazoa; phylum Chordata; class Aves; order Passeriformes; family Dicruridae; genus Machaerirhynchus; species Machaerirhynchus nigripectus. Next base: position 64,204 of record VZRQ01004348.1, on the reverse strand, counting down.
GTGTCCTATCCCAGCTGTGAATTCTATGAAAATTATGTTCAGTCAGAAGCAAGAACTTTTCTGCAAATTTCTGAAGGTGGGAGTTCCTCCTTATTTACGTAAAATATTTTCTTCTTTAATAAAAACAATCTGATAATTACTTTTATTCTTGCATTGGTGTACCAGTTCCAAGGTCCAGTCATTAACTAGGACTCCAAGTTAATAAGTGCTGTATGAACAGGGAGAAAGCAAATTTTCCCTGCCCCAAAGGGTTTGTAATGTAAACTCCTAATTTAAAATTCATTAATTTTACACATCACCTTACATAACAATCACAATGCCATAAAGGAGTGAACACATGCTTGTAATTAAAGCCATGGCAGTCTCATCCCATTGTATGAAAAATAGCTCTATCATAATGGTCCTGAGTTCGTGCCAGAATAGCAGCTAATCATGGGAGAAAGATGATCTAACACTTACAGAACATGAAAATAGAAAAGAAACGTTCTGGTTCCAGCCTATTTTCTCTAGACTTGCTGGGTGATCTTGTGCGTGCTACTTAAGCTTTCCACCCCTCAATTTACCCATGTGCAGAACAGCAATAACAGTATTTATCTGACTCAGAAATGTTTTGTAAGAATAAATTCATAAATCATTAAGTCTCTTACGTACTCTCAACACGCTTTCTACACAGCACCCGTTACAGACACTCTCAAGAAGCACACATGAACTACTGATTTTAGCCCCATAACACCTCAAAAAGTAGAGGTAAGGGAATATGTGGCAGGAGCAAATAGATCAGTCATGGTCAAAACTTTTCTGTTTCTGTCCTATTTGCATTTTGCCTCTAATACGCAATAAGGATAAAAATCAAATTCATTTTGTCACTTTCTGATTTACAACATTTTAACAAATATATGTTCAGAAACTCAGACCAAGATTTTCTATATAAAACTTGTGGAGAAACTCCTTTGATTCTTAATCTGTATACTGGTATCATAAGAGATATCAAATTCTTTAGAAATTAAAAAGATCACAAAAATACCTTACAAGGAGAGAAATTCTGGTAAATGCTGCTTTGGATGACTTTTCATCTTAAAAGAATGCAGGGACATGGCTCAGTAGTCATAGCATCACTGTGCTTGTACCTAGCAGGAAATGCCAATACTAGATCATCAAGGTCAGTAGTCCCATTCATTGACAAAACCATTCATGATATGAGAATGAATGAAGTGTCTTGAAAGTTAGCAGTCTCTGATTCTCTGTGCAAATTTCACAGTTCAGGACAGAGCCAGTCTATCAGTAGCATACTTTCAGCATGTAATCGTCTGTAAAGTCACGTCCCAATAGAGATAATGAGGTCCCATTCATTATTTGCCAAAGAAGTGCAGCAATTTAAGCCTGACTCTCTTCTGCTGGAAAATTAAGTGTTTGAAACTTGGACCTGATCCTACCTTCAATGAAGTCAGTGATAAGGCACCACCTGATTTCAAGGGAGCAGCAGCAGACTTTTTGTAATGCAGAGATCACATTAAATTCACTTACCCTTGTCTCACAGAGTGAAAAGCAGGTCATGGGTCTAATGTTTGCAGCAATAATGAGGAGGCTTTAGAAACTAAATGGGATGTAGCTGATTATTTTAGCACAAATTGAACTGAAGTACTAATGACTTACCAAGCATTATTCTTATCTGTTGCACAACCAGCACATGATAATGTCCAGAAATAGTGTAACATCATACTTTGTTCAGCAAAAGGCTCAAGGGCTGATACACTGTTCACTCTCACTGACATAAATCAGGAGGCAACCTCACTAGAGTAATTGAATTACATAAGACTAAAATTAGTGAGTGGAGAGTTAGACCTGAAAAGGACCACTCCAAGCAGTGAATGGGAAGGTGACACCTGCCCCCAGCACCATCCAAGTCAAGGACCACCCCAGCCTGCTGTGCTTGTGGAGGGCTGAGCCCCAGCAGGGACTGCAGCAACCCTTCTGTCACAGTCTGTGGTGCCTTTGCTCCGTGAAAAAAAGGCTTTGAGACCAGAGGAAAAGTGACTCGATGGGGCTCCCCCAAAGGAAGCCACAGGGAACATCAGGTACCTGGATTTTACTGTGACACCGACTTGTCTCAGTCAGAGCCCAGCCAAGGCACAGGGCTACTCTGAGCCAGTTTGGCTGGCCAAAGAGGTGACACACAGACTACAGTGAATACCCTGCAGATATGCTCTCTTTTTGACACTTGTCCCATCTCCCTGATAAATACAGCTTCCCCCAGCAGAGAAGCATTGGCTGCTTCTGACATTGGCTTCTAATTTCTCATGTACAGTGCAAGGTATTCAGTTAAGTTTTTCTCCAGTTTTAATGCAGTTTACTCACATACATGATTCAACCCTAGGTGAAAATGCAAATTTCTTGGTCCAATATTCAGCTCCACTCCTTAGCCATGTCACATTCCCCACTACAGCACAGTGATGTGCTCTGTACACTGCCCTGCCATGTCCCCCTTATTGCTCACCAAGATCCTGCCCCCAATTGCAGGGTGCTACCGCAAGTCCCCAGACTGTCCAGATGAGATCACAGCTGTGAGTAGCAGCAGGACACAGTAAGGCTACAGGTGATCATACACGATCCCATCTGACAGTAAATCAGGGAGCATTGTTCTAACACCAAGAACCAAAAACGAATCTTTGAGCAGGACTCTGAGGCTGACAGAGCCAAGCCCTTCTCTAGTCAATGAGTGTTTCTACATTCTGAAGTCAGAGAGACACTGAGAATATCACCAAACAGCCCCTTACAGCTTTTTACACAAACCCAGTGTCATGTTCTAGCAAGACAGCCACAGTATTTCAAACCAGCAGCATGTTCGTCAGGAGACCCTTAACTCATTCTTCCCCTTATGCAGAGCAAACACTTGTACTTCTGTAGCTGCGAGCATCCTCTTTCATGTACAAAAAGCTAAAATTAAGATTACTAGTTCCTGTGCAGAAAATCAGCATTAAGTATAATGAACAACTCTGGCTTGTAAAGGTAAGGGGTCTTTTACATAATGAATAAACTGTTCACCAGCATTATATCTTTAAGCAGCATTTTAGCTATTTTGTAACTATCTGCAAGTCAGCATCTTACATGGCTCAGAAAAATTAACTAAATTGAAGACTTAAGCTAAATCAATGCTCAGCAGAACTGTAGCCTTATTTTTGGATGCCAAGCCACACTACAGAAAACTTTGCTAGAAAGCAAAGAGAATGTTATTTTTCAACAGAACGTGTGTGCGTGTATAAAGGAAAACATTATTCACAGCTGAAGTCACCCATGAAATACAAAGGCAGAAGATTAAGGATTCTGAAAATCTCGTATGGATTTTATATTGGGAACAAAAACCTTTTCTTTTTTCTATAACACCTTACACCTGAGAAGTTTTAGTTAGATAACAATAATTAAGTCTGTCTGATAACATCACTGTGATAGACGTCTTCCTTTACAAATGGGTAAACTGAGACTGAAAGTGGTTCTTTGTGCCTTACCCAATCAATCAAAAAACAAAACAGCACAGAACTTAAGATGTCCTGGCTTCCACTTCACTGGTCAAACTTTTACCAGATCACATCTCATGCCAACAGGACCTCATGCTAACAACCTCATTGTATTTGAGAGTGGGACCCAGAGTTTTCAACTCCATTATTGCAGTAACACTTCATCATTTGTATTACTGCGAATTAATTTAGCATATACAACTGTTTTTATGGCCAAACAAAACAAGTTTAGGAATTCACATATTTTTATTTTAATTATTAATTATATTGTTTTCCAAGAACCTCATTTAAAATACCATTGAAAGTCTTTTTCTCATTTGTCAAAAGCCCCAGTAAATTTATTCCCCTTTTATGTGGTACTGGATTATTTACTCTTCATTTTCTACATGGAACAAGCCCTGACTAGTTACTAGATGGCAGACATGACATGTCCAAATCCCAGAAACCTGCTTATTTTACTTCATAGGTCTGTTGAGGGTTTGGCTGTTTTCCTGATCTTGCACATGTGAGCTCCGTCTTTCTGCGAATGCATCAGCCAGCCTGCCTGAGCTAGTCACAGGCAGGATTAGTAAAATCAGGCATCTGCAGATGTTAGGCTACCAAAAATGAATACCAGTGCTGAACTTAAGGGGCTTTCATTTGGTGAAGGACTGAGGGACTTGGCAGGGTGGAGGGAGTTGGGATACTCCCACATGATAGCTTATCTGCATGACAAGGAGTGGTAGGCTTCATAGGATTTAGCAGCAGCATGTATAATGAGGACAGAGCAGCCTGACCCATGGAAGTGTTGAGCAACCACAACTCCCATTTACTTCAGCACTTTTGTAGATCAGATCCTCAAGGCTATTTGCTTTTTGGAATAAGCCAGCTGTGGTCTGCATCAGCCTTTTCTCTTGGCAGTGGTGGCCCACACCATTCCCTGTTGGCTTTGGCCAGCCATGACCACCATGGCTCCTGATCACAGACCATGTGACACAGTTATTTTTAGCATATCAAATTCACAGAGAGAGTAAATGCCCAGTTTTTACAAAGTTATTGAAATGCCTGTTTCCTCTCATTCAAAGCATTTCTGTCTCCAGGTCCAGCAAACTGCTGCTTTTGACAAACTACGAGTCACCGTCTTGCTACTGAGCAGACTGTGTTTGGGAGAAAAGAATCAATTAGCTAATAAAAGTGTTAGAGGATTTGCTTATTCTATCCCTTTTTTTAACTTTTTAGTGTTATTTTTCTGTCAAGAAACCAAAAACTGAAGAACTACATCACAATTGCTCCTTACTTCGACTAACACAAACCAAAAAACAAACAGTCAGTGATGGCTGTCACAAGCTGCACCCATTACCACTGCTGTCCCTTGGAAGGAGCCTTTGTTCATTTTTCCTCACTTCTGGCTACTCACTAGGAAGGGTCAATAAGGAGTGAATCTTCTTTGAGGTAATCTTCTGCATTGGTTTTCTCCTCTGTATCAGTAGGAAAGAAAAGAAACAAAGCAACACAATACAGAATTCTGACTTACAGAATGCTAAGTATTTTTTTCCCACAGACTTTACTACCTCCCTACATCATTGCTATTGATTTATCTGTTTCACTGTGTGAGAAGCTCATCCTCTGCTAGGGTGAATTGCTGAGATATCGTGTACTGCATGATTCATACACTCTCCCGAAGAGCTTATTTGCAGGGTTTTCAGAAGGTGAGAAAAATAACCTAGCTAACACAGCTGTAAATGGATTGATTCAAAAACATAGGAGTTTTCTAAAAAAATTACCTGAAACTAATTGCAATGAGTTTAAACTTTTCTACAGCAAATGAGACACAAAGGGGTCTACCCAACCAAATTCAATTGCATTGCAAATTATCTACCTACCTGGATACAGATCCCTTCTTGTCTGATTGAGAATATAGATGTAGGCATGGGACTGCCACATGACTACTTTATTGCAGAGCTCATCTGCTTCTTTCCATCCCCTTTCCCCATTTTATGCCAATCTGTACTTCCTCCCCACTGTCAAATGCTCCCCTAGTCTACCTCTAAAAATGCAGCCCTTAAAATATCCTGACAAGCTCCGTGGACCTGTACAGCAACAAGGAAAATTTGGCAATTAGAGGACTATTTGTCACACACACTGAACTTAGCTCAGAGCCTCATTAGATCCACATACGGAGCTTCAAGGGTATATGTTTGGGATGGGCTGTGAACTTATCTCAACCAAAGGTAACTCCCATTCACTGGCAGATGGAGGAGGTGGTGCCAGTAACATTACTGGGTTCAGAAATACAACACAGCTTGTCATAACATGTTGCTCTGGCAACATCTGTTAACAGCCCACAGAGCTATGTAGCACTTAAGCCAGATATAGCCATAATGCAGTTTTTTGCACTGAGCTGCAGCTATTTGTACCTTTCCCAGACAGCAATATGTATTATTTTCTCCTGGCCTCAGAAAACCTCACCATCTCTTTCAGGGATTATTTCCATTTTTCTGGCATTAGATTACGATGCCATGCCAGGTACATCTGAGTAACAACCTTTTTGGAGATGTCAAGCTCAGAATTATACCAAATTCCTTCAGACACTCTGGACAACACTCAGCCAGCAGCAGGGTTTGGTCCAGACATCATTGCTTCTCTATCAATGGAGCTAATTTCTTACAGGAACTTCTCCCAGCTTCACCGTCACTCTAAATCCTTAACAACAGAGCGTCCAGTTTCATATGCTCTATTCAGCTATGGGGAAGCTGGCCTGGCACCACCATGAAAGACTATAGATTAAAATATTTTTGCCTTTGAGTTCATAATTATGACCATTTTGACGTGTTACAGCTGCAGATGGATTTGCAAAGGCCAACCTAGTCTCCTGCGAGCAGTGAGGTCATATCTACACAAATACTCTACGACAAATGTTGTCTATAAAGAGGGGTAGGTGATAAGGAAGGAGATAAGGACTCCTGCTTTCTTGTGCACCAACAGGATTTCATCACAAATCACAATTTTTTTATACTTTTAGAATTTTGCCTGTTCAATGCACGAAAGGGGTGACAATTTCCAGAGTGATAATTACTTGAGAATATTTCTGTTGCGATAAGGGAGCCCTTCAGGGTGTCTACAGAGACAAAAGTCAAAAGAGGTTAATGCATGCCACAGCTGTGCCATACCCTTCCTCTGGCTCTAGAAAGCCTGGTGGGTTTTTCCACTGAAACAGCAGGGGATTTTCCTATCAGAAGGCAGTTGGTATCAGCAGATCTCCCAGTTTATCTAGATGTCGCATCTCTTTCAATTTAAATGCTACATCAGTGGTTATTAAGTCTGCATTGCAAAGAAATAAAACTAAGGAAAACATTCTAGAGGGTGCTCTGGATTCCATTAAAGGATTGGATTTCTCACTATATTACACTTTTTCCATATGGCTGAAACATGGAGCTGAATACACTCGTATACTGCTAGCGGTATAATCCCAGATGGTGACAAATGACCTCATTTCAACAGCAACATATAGATCTTTATGACACCAATGCTCAGCCATGCTCTTGGGATATTCTCTCCAAACAATGAATGACTGGCAGATAACATAATGTTTAACTTCTGCATTCACTTTTTGTACACACTTTATGGCTAACGCTGCAGAGCTACTCGTTCATTAAGTACTCAGCCTTGTAACAGTGTTCAGATGACACGAGATATTCCCTGAGCTGCCAGAAAAGGATCTCCTTTGGCCCACGAAGGTCAACTGTGGTACAGGCAGTGTGTCACTATCTGTGTGTAAAGATATGCTCTGGCAGGGTAGAAGTGAGCTGATAACGTCTAACCCCTGCTTGGGCCCTTCAGCTGCCTCTTGGGGAAGCGTGAAAGGCTGCCAAGCTCAAGATGTGCTGCATCCTGCAATTTGGCTTTCCAGAGAAGAACAACCCCTCCCCCCAAACTCACCCACGCAGTTCTTTACCCCAAGAAGAGGTCATCACACAAAAAGTAGATAGGAGAGAAAAAGACTGCACACTTGACAGTAACTGTAAAAGAGAGAAGTCCAGAGTCCTCTTGAGATGTTGTGTAAATGGAAAGCAATCTGGGCTGTCTCCATTTTTTACAGAAAGACCTCTGTGCTTTTGTGGACTTCATGGCCTGCCAGATGGAGACGGCTCCAAGTAACACTGAGCTCTTATTGCTGCAGAAAACCAAGGAGAGCTATAACCCCAAGTACTGCAGGTGTAGGAGGGAGTACTTGCTCAGATGATGATTCATGTCAGCATCTGAATAAATAAGGTCAGACAGCCAGAGATTATTCCAGTGAAGGGGAGTTTATTTGTTTGGGGGGCAGAAAGGAGGGGTTGTTTGTTTGTTTCGTATCATTATACTGTAACCCTGGCCTACTCTGACTTGTTTTCAGTTTTTTTCCCAAGATTTAGTACTCATTTATTTTAATTAAGACCTCAGTTCAGCAAAACATATAACTGGGTGTAGCCTACCTGAACTGGAATAGCTGTATCAAAAGCATAAATGGTAATGTTAGCATACACTGTGTAGTCAGCACAATGTAGCCCTTATAAACATACCTGCAATCTTTTTTAAGCTAGATATCTCCACTACAGACCATTAAAAATAAAAAATCACTTGCCTCAAAGGGGTGAAAAAGGATTAATTAGTTAGTGCTTGTGCAGCACTGTGAAGATACAAATTGTGGGACTGTGTTATTAGTAAGCAAAAGATGCCAACAGGAAGCAGCATTGTTAAAGGCACGAGGACTAACAATGGTTTTGTTCTCACATTTGTAAATGATTCAACTGCTATTGAAAGGTGTTGGCCTTTCAGCCTAGGAGACTGAAATCCTCTTTCTTCACCCAAAAAGAGCCTTCATGGGCTGTGCATACTTTCTCACACTCCCTCACAAGTGTTCCTCACTCTTAGCTTATAGATGCTAGACAGTAGCCCATTCTCCATAGTCCTTTTATTGCTTGGCCTCTGCCTCAGCTGCCAAGAGGGGTGCCATTTAGACTCATTGTTATGGTAGCTTTTATGATCTAGACATGGTGTCTAGGATCAGAGACTTCCTAGCAATTTTGCATATACTGCTGCATTGCCATCAGAAGAGAAGAACTCCTAGTAGCCAAAAATGTGGGCAGAATTCAAAGCAATGACCTACAGATGAAAGGCACCCCATCTGGGCCAGCTAAGCCATCCAGCCCCTGAATGCCAGCTCTTCACTGAATGAAACTGTATTGTGATGTGATGCTCAGAAGGGAAAAAAAAAGAAAAAAGAAGCTGTTTTAAAATATCTGTGGATAAGGGCTGTCTAGATCTAGGGCTACAGACATTCAAACCTTGCTTACATAATGTTTCTATCAGACACCGTCCTCCCACCTAACTCTCCACCTCATGCCAAGGTGCTGGAGGGAGGTCTTGTTCTTATTTATGCAGCATGAATACAAAATCAAAGAGGGTGGCAGAAACTTTCCACAGAAAGGTATGGTGCCTTGGCATGCTGAGGAAAATAGTACAGCAGGAACAGCTTGTAAATGAGGGGGAAGAGAAGGATTAAAGAAATTGGAATAAGGGTATTCAAGTATTTCCTCAAAAAACAGGATGACTGTAGTCCTTTAAACCCACAAACTCAGGGAGAAAAATACAGAGAAAAGCATCTTTTCTCCCTATGTTTGTTACATTGCTCACTTAGACAAGCAAAATCCTTTTTTACCCCATTGTCCTCAGCTCCTGACATACATATGACCTCTGTCCTCCTTCCTTGCAAACGAAGGCCAGATGAGGAAGGTGGTTTTGTCACCTGGAGTTAATTTATTCTGGTCTCTGCTGTGCCGTGCTGCTGTGTTGGGGTGGAACCTTTTCAGATGTCGGGATGATAGGAGAAAGAAAAATGAAGCAGCAGAGTATGTGTGGCGGGTAGCCGAGTCATCCTATCACCACGTATTTGTGTAGTTTCTTTTAGTGCCATCCAATCTTTCCTTCTGTCCCTAAATGGCCTGTGTTGAAAATGTCCCTGCTTACAGTTGCTCAACTGGAATGAGGACAAATTGTTTGCAGTGGCCCCCTTCCAAATGCTTGTGCTGTAACTTTTGTCTTGACTAGTCTCTGGAGATATCTCTAGAGTGAGTTTCCTATGACTCGTTTGTGCTACCCCTAAGTCATGTCAGATTTTCTTCCTCTAGTCTTTCAACTTTGTAGCAGAAATCTTGTTTAAAACACCCCCTTCACAGAAAAAGCCAAAGCAGGCAGAGGCTTAATGCTGTTATGTCACAAGTTCCCCAGTGAGTTAAATGCGAGGGGGTTGGGTCTCGAGGGTGCCCAAGGTTACAAAGTGGTTCTAGCGGGCAAGGAGACCCACAAGCACAAAAGGAATGGCCCCACCAAGCAGCTTTGAGTTATTAGGCCCCAGTGGTGTTAGGACTACGTTGCCTTCCACACTAAGACATCAGCCGCTTTTGTAGGTAGAAATGCCAGGCCCCTTGGCCCTCCAGCCTGCTTCAGTTCAGCACTGAAGGGGTGGCGAAGGTACTCTTCCCCCTCACATTCACATGTGAATTAGTCCAGGATGACACAGCATCAAAAAAAAAGTGGGTTAGCAAAGCCTGAAGAACTAAGCCAAGAAAGGAATGGTTTATAGTTCCAAAAACCATTGGATGAAGTTTTGCACGTAGACTCATTAATAGATGTTACAGAAGAAAAGGTTCATTCCTCCCCTGTTAGATGCATGACCTGTTAGACATGTATATACATCAATAATATTTTCCAAGGACAACTAAATTCAAAGGCCATTGTCTGCTTATTTTTAATGAATGTTAAATATTAGTTTTTTTAATCAAGTGTACAATCTGCTTTTAGAAAAGAAATACAGAGTTAATGCTATGAAATAGTCTCTTTCAACACTACTAGGGCAGAAAACCAGGCCTGCATAAAACATCTTCCCTGTCCCTTTACACACTTTGCAGAAGATGATCTGAGCATCCTCAGAGTGAGGGGAAGTGAAGCCTGGAGATGAGACTGCCGTGGTTCCTCACTGAGCCCCTGGGCGTTCAAGGGCCATGATGGGGAGCGAATTGCAGGACCATCAGCCCTTCCTGCCTCTTGGCTGGAAGTAACCAGCCATCACACACACCCATTGCCAGTTCCCCAGGGGGGCTTTCGCCTGCTTAGATTTCCTGGGGTTCCCAAGCCACAGGGGAGCCCTCCTATGCAGCCCCCCTCAAAGCACCTCAGCACCTTTTGCTTTGTACCACAGGAAATGGGAGTGTGGAATAAAAAAAGAGCAGTGGAGCTCAGGGAAGGCATGCCATAGTTCCAGTCATGGCCTTGTTCACTTTGCACCTTGGGTGGTGCATCACATTGCGGTGGCATCTCCTGACTCAGCAGAGAGGTAATCTCCACTGCAGACATATCCCTGTGTCTCTGAGATAACATTAGCAGCTAGAAGTGGACAGAGCACAGCCAGCCAAGGCATTCCGGACACTAGGGGTTGCTCGGTGTTATGAGTCTTAGCAAATACAAGGATTTTGTACAACTTTGCCGTTATTCTGGGGATTTAAAATCCTTGTCACTGGCTCTCTTTATTCATTATTTTTTCTTTTTCTTTCCTTTTTTAATTTTTTTTTTAACACAACCAGTGTCATACTGTGCCTCTGCCTCTCAGTTAGCCAGCCAAATGATTGCTTGCATTGCACCAGGATCTCACAAAACACTAAGACGACTTTGTTTTTCATTAGCGCTAGAGGGGAAAAACAAACAAGCTGGGCTCATGGTTTATAATTGCATATGTAATTACCATTTTAAGACCACTCTTAGCAGTACAAATTAGCTCACTGCCCTTTGTATCATCTCTGCAGTGCCTCTCAGAGCACACGTAAGCCATCTCATTTTTTGTCCATCATGCAGCCAGATTCCAGTCTCGGATGTGCTGAAAACAGTGTGAGGTACCTCTAAAAATGATCTGCTCTGCTTGAAAACACAGTGACCAGTATTTGGAGCCATGCCTTGATGTTCGCTATGCAGTTGGAAGAAGAACCTGTCCAGGCCAATCTTTGGGTCCAATCCAGCTGGCAAACGTTGCATAGCACAGCAAATTTTTTGTAGAGTTACTCCTGGTTTGCTTTGTTTTCAGCATCTCAACAGATCTGTGGGAAGATATCTGCTGACACCGCGAAGGCAGAGTCTGCACTTGGCATGATGGGTTTCTTCCATATAAGTAGTAGGGAAGATGAGGAGCACATTGTCAATAAAACGCAGACATTATTTACAATTCAACTTCTAAAAGCTGCCATAAAGTAGTGAATAGCAATGAATAAGTCCAAAGCCATTCTACACTGTTTTGGTTACTACTTTATGCTCCCAGAGCTCATGTTTTCAAAGGGACAAAGCAGAGATGCCCAGAGGAGAGGAAGTCTCATTCTAAGAAGCCGTAAAAAGAAATGCATGGCCACAGATCATGGGATAATTTTATGTCTCACATGTTTTCTGACCCTGTGAAGAGCAGCTTTAAATTGTTGCTCTCCTTGATTTTAGTGGAGGCTGTAGCAGACACCATAGTTTACAAAATAGAGGGTGGGCATGAATCCTGAAAAAGTAGATCCATAACAAAATCTTGGTCACTGAGGCCAGAAGGACCCCTTGTCTACCCTTCTGTCTGTGGCAGGATTGATCTAATTATTCTATAACTGTTCCTGCAGATGGGTGTCTGGCCTCGAATAACTCCAACGACAGTGATTGTCCAACAGCTCTTGGCAGCTTGTCCAACTGCCGAACAGTTCTTCTACAGTTTTGCCTAATATTTAACCTAAAACTTCCCTTCTGCTTCAGCCAATTATTATTTGTCCCATCTTTGTTGACTAATGAGAATAATTGATCCTTGTCCTCTTTATAACATTCCTTTATGTCTCCCGTTGTTATGTTCCCCACACTACTTTTGCCTTTAGGCTAAAGGTGCCAAGTTATCTTAACCTTTCCTCTTAGATCTGAATGCCAGACTTCTTACCATCTTTCTTCCACTCTAAATTCTTCAATTTGTCCATGTTTTTTCATACAGATTTGAATGCAGTTACTCCAGTTATGCTTTAACCAGTGCCAAGCAGAGCGCAATAATTACTTCAGTAACCTTACTGACCCCATCTAATAACAAAGGCAAAATGCAGCATGTAATTAAAATCTAAAAAAATAACTATTTTTAAAAGCTAATTGCCTTAACAATCAGAACATTCTACAGCTCAGAGAGCACACACTAAAGGATTTAAAGGTTATTGTTCATTCAAAAAACATCTTTTTCAATTATATTCCGTATATTATATTTTGAGCTATGTTCAGTTTTACTCCTATTAGGAGTGGTCTGCACTGCATCTCTCACACTCCCTCACCCCTCCTTTTATTTCCTGCAGATTTAACTCCTAGAAGCTCCATGGCATCCTGTCTATAGTAGGAATGTTCACTAAGGATTCCTCACTGTTTTGAGCCCTTCTCCAGCTCCACCAGTATGGCACAGTAGAGAACTCCCACTCATGCTTTTGATCTTTTAGGCTATTACTATGTCTTCCAGCTTCACTAATGTCAGTGGAGCAGAGCCAACAGTGAGGCATTTTTAGAAAGCTTCCTTTGCATGGACAAAGTATTCACCTCCTTTGCCAAGTCCATGGTGCCCTACCTTGAGTCCCCTTCTCTCTGTGGTCTGGCTGGTTTTCTTTTAAAGCCCCCTCTGTCCTCTTCACATCATCAACATCGTACATGCCCATCACAGCCTGTAATTGCATGTACTCCTGCCTTTCAGTGGGTACCTCTTCAGGAATAGAAATCCTTGTTACAACCAGCACGAATGATTCAACATTACTATCAGTCTGCTGACAACAGCCATTCTTGGAAAATGGTTACATGAATTTCTGGAATCCCTAAAAATAAACAAATTTGGCTCCATTAACAGGAATGGCAAATTCAGACTGCAAACTCACTTGACTGAGCCAATGTATTTAATTAAATTGGTTTGCTATTACGCTGATAAGCAGAGATATGACTGTTGTTAGTAGACGTAATATTTTCTATTCTTGTTGCCTCATAGCACCTTAATTAAATTACAATTGTTCTGTTGGAAAACATGTCTGTGAACACCTCCAGATAGACAGCACAGGAAATCTCTCCTAGCAATACAAAAATCAGGAGTATGATGCTGCATGGCAGGACAAAAAGGAATAGGGTTAAGATTGGAGTAGTGAAAATTCAGATTTGACTTAAGAAAAACTCAGCTGGGAATCATTGGAATATATAATCTGGGCATTGGAATATATCATCTTGATTTTCCTGTACTGTGTTAACTTCTAGTACAAGTTAAATGAACAGCTGACAGGGGTGACTCAGGCATAATTGGTCCTACTTTGTTACACACTGATGATTGAGGTTCTGTTGAGGACCCTTTCACCTCTGTTTTTCTATGGTTATATTTCACTTTAAATTTCTAAAAAAATGAAGTAAACTCCTGATCTCATTTACACACATCCGAGCCTCTCATATTCTGTAAAATCTGTACATTTAAAATGAGATCAGAATTTGGCTTCCCAAAATAACACATTGTAACATGCCAGCAGTTGCTCCGTAACATGGAAAAGAGCAAAGTACGTTGTTGTGTAGGTCTTGTCCCTTAAACAGTATATACCAGGCAAAATAATCACTGGTTTTTATAGCTAGACCTCATCCAAGCACTTGTGTAAGGCTCTCATATAGCTAAGCAAAGTAACACCTCCACACATTTCCACCTGGAGAAGAGGTAGCTTTGGAGGTCTGAATGAAATCAAACAGAAATACCACCTGCAAATTTATAGTGTGCAATCAGGCATTGGTTGGAGTCCAGGCAAACATGAACTTAAAAGACCTTGTATGTTTGCATGGTTCTTTGGTAGTTAGGTATTTTCTTCCTTCTTTGTTTATTACAGTGTTCTGGATAGAAATTAAATTTTATAGCTCAGTATTTGGGTTTTTTCCACTTACCTTGAAATAAGATTTGCACACATTTTTGTAGCTAGATTAAAAACTGCCAAGTGGCTTTTTAAACAATTCTCAGGGCTTGAAAAGGAGTTGTTCATGGCCTCTTACATACAAGTACGTCCTTGGACCCACATCAGGAACTTATCCCATCCCATATAAATAAAGCTTTACCCTCTTTGTCCAGAAGCAGAAAAGCACTTCTGCTTAAAACATGCCAGGACACAAAATCCCCACTGTATTCCACTAGCAAATTCTGCAATAAGACCCAATTTAAAGCCTATTTAGGTTGGTTAAAGGCTTGCCATCGACTCAGTGAGGTTTGGGACATACGTGTCAGTGAGGCCCTTAACATACGGGTCTTAAGCACAGGAAAGCCTCCCTATACATGATAGCTCTTAGGGAAATCACTGAGGTCAGCAGAGGCTGATTGACTTCAGCAGATCACTGAGGTCAGCAGATGCTCAGTGGGAAAAGAATTTTGTGCTGATCCAAAGCTATCAGAGAAATAAGAAGGTGGGAAGACTAAAAGGGAGTGAGTCCTCCCCACACGTCATTCACCTGCAGGCTGCCAGCTCTGCAGCGGCTGGAAAAGCCAACCAGTAATGTTCTTTGGAAGTGACTAAAGAGGTCAGCACTCCCACATTGTGTAGAAATGACTGCATGACGTGTTTTTTATTTTTAAAATAAATTTAAGATTCCATCCCCTAATTCACACAAAAGCTAACAAAATAAGGTGGTTTTTTAATGATGTACAAATCAATATTATAAAAATAAGTAAATATTTTCCTTGGCAAGAAAATACCAAATACCTCATCCTCTCAACATGCTAGTTTTGTATTTACACAGCGTAAAGTGTCCCACATTACCATAATATGTTAGTAGCATGAAAAATTTTTATCTGCCATGTCTTAAACAAAGCTTGAGTTACTGTCTGCAGTGCCCTTAAGCTAAATGTCATAGTCTTCACAAGACTGAAACAAAACACAGAGAGCAGCGAGCAGTAACCACATTAAGGTTTAATGCTTATAAACACAGAAGGTTTAACACTTGGCAAGCCAAAATTCCCCTATGACCTGAAGACATGCAGATCATGACCTGAGAATTAAGTGCTGCGTTAAGCAGTCAAGCTGTCTCCCTAAAGAAAAGACAAAAATAGCCAAAGACTAGCTGAGCCATTGGGTTGGCATATGTCAGGTGAGACCATGCCCAATTCAGAATCGACCTGTAGCCATGTGGGGCCAAGCCTGACCTAGCCCAGCCTTTCTAGGCAGGGCTTCCTAAGAAGAAGGATTTTCAGAGGTGCTCAACACCCATTTTCCCCACTGACCACCAGGGAAGAGGAGCACCTAAGCTATCATGCAACCATGTCTCAACAGAAAGCTTCCGGTATTAGCTGGAGGGAGAGAGACAAAGTGAAATTACTTTCCCCTGTGTATTCCTAACCCAAGATGCCCTCTTGGTTGCCCTGTCTCCCTTCAAGGGCTTCTCCTAGAAGTAAGTGCCACAGTCTTGAAAAGCCTGGGGATAGAGGGGGAAAGAGAAGGAAGTGGGGAAAGTAAAATGTGAAACAAAGGTTTAAATGCTTAAATGCTTAAAGATACATACGTCAGCCTTTGTTTTAAAAGAAAAAGGAAAAAAAGGTCTTCAAGGCAGAGAAGTTGATTTGGGAAAGATGAAGGTCAGCACAGCAACAGCTCCAAATATCAGAGATGAAGAGGAGGAATGTAGCAACAATAAGGGAGTGTTAAACAGCTGCCCGGGGGAGCTTAAAAGGGATGTTCAGCATGCTCAAAACACTCTAATTTTGCCATAGTAGATCTGCTTGTGCCAAATTCCCACACAGAAAAATCTCAGGGACATGAGACTGACCTGGGTATCATGGTTTTCCTTCTTTTGCTTTCTTCACTGCAAGCTGTGTTTGGCTTGTAAATACACAAGTGTTCTATTCTCAAGTATTTATTGCGTTCCTTACAAGGTATTTTTGAGAGTTGATCAATATGAAGCTTATTCATGAAGTTACTATACAATTCCTGCTGGATTATAATTGGACATTTCTCCATTTGTTGGTAAATTGCCAAATGCAGTTACAAGTAACACTCAATTGTAATAAACTTTTATTTAGGGTCCTAAGGTGCTCATTACATGGAGATGTATATATATATATATGTGTGTGTATGTGTTAAATTAGAAAACAAAAGGATCCCATGCTGCATAAGACTTAATCAAAAGGCAAAATTTCCTATCTGGAGGAAATCTTAGTATTTCAATTTTCATTTCCATCCAAAAACAGGCCAAGAAATCAAAATATCAATGAAATAAATTGGTGGAGCTCAAATAGCAGAATAATTTAGGTTTGAAAATGTCTATAGACAAAATGCTGTTGCTTCCAACTGAAAATGTAATTGTCCCAGGCTGAAAAGTCCTGGAATATGATCCTCTTCTCAAATGGCTAGAAATCAAAGACTATTCTGCTAGAAATCCATGAAGTTACATTGGTGGAAACCTTCACATGGGTAATAAAAAATACACAGAATTACAAGCATTTGATAAAGCCAAGCGCTTTGGAAAGCTTTACGCTTTCAAGCTTCGGGGCATAAAGCAACCTAGGAATAAGGAGAAAATTTCATGGCTCATCCCCATGGCTGTGACAGTGGAGGCCAGGCAGTCACACTGCATCACCAGGACACTGGGGAGCACGTCTGCTCAGCAGAAATGCAGGAGCATCTATATTCTCTTCTGTTTAGCAATTTCTGTGATTATGGCACACACTAGACATGGGCTAGTGAATATGACTTGTTAATGGCAGGGTTCAAACTGTCTGCTGGGCTTCACAGGCAGCTGAGAGACAACAGGAGGAGGCAGCAGCCGGCTCTGCAGTGGGAAATACTGGCTGTCAGAAGCAGCCAGGCAAGATCTGGCAACGCACTCCCGAGGAAAGTGGAGACAAGCTGTCTGCCCGGCTCTCTGAATGCAGAAGTTTTGGACCCGTGAGCAAAGAAACTCTCTTCAGACACTTGACTCCTCTCCAGAGTTCAGGAAATTAGAATTTAGATATATTCATTGTGAGGGATACAAGGTGTCACACCATTCTGCTACCAAGTGCTCCTTTTGCTGAAGGCAACTCAAAACTACTCTTCCTGTTTGGGTCTTTCCTGTTTGTTTTTTTAAACAAGATTCTTTCAAAAGGCCATAGCCCTCAGGCCACAAGATAATCTTTAGAAATCTGCTTAATTTTTCTGAGAAACCTGGTACCAACCCTTGTTGAGAGGTGTCACTTTGGGGAAAAAAATAGATGGACATTCCCACACAAAGCTTGTTCTGCAGAGGACCTGAGGACAGTTCAAGCTCTGGACAAGGCAGGCATCTTATCTGCATCACCAGAGAGTCAATACCAGCAAAATTTCCAGCTGACTTCTGATGAAAAAAGAAGAAATTGAAGATGAGTGCTACTGCCATGTCTTCCAAGAAAGAGGACAAGTGTGTAACATTTGCACCACCAGCCCTGAAGGTGGTCCCCATGTCTGGAGCAGCAAAATTACAGTGATGGGAAGCTCTGGTCAGGGTATCATCAGGCTTCAAGTCTATCATGCAATAAATATTTTAAGCTCCGTAAAGTTCAGAACTGAGCATCCAAATTCAGTATGTTCATTTGTCCCAAATCTAGTCAGTTGAACCACTGAACATTACTACAGCGGCTGTTTGTAGAGGATTGTTAGGAAGAGAGAAAAGACCCTTTGGAGTACCTCATCTGCAGGTACTTACTGATTGTTCAGCATTTTTTAAAAGTTGAGATCACCATCTGGTTGTGTGTAATACAACAGTGCACTAAGGATTAGACCACAAGGTAAAAGAAAAGACTTGAGGAAATTAATGTCCCAAATTTGAATTTGAGACTTTTAGAGGTATTCAAAAGAGTTAAAACCCACCTGCAAGAGAAGAAAAATTGGTTTTTCCAGAGAAACTATGATCACAGTCCAAAAAAGAATGCAGAATACACTGAACCAAGAGTTTTATAGATAACTTCAGAACTAAGCTGAAAAAAGCAGGTTGATTTGTCCCCAACCACTTCTATGTAGCTGGGGGTAAATCACTTCCAAGTCAAATTCAGTCACCACCTGAGTGAAAGAATGCAAAGGAAGGGTCAGTCAAAAATCTTCCTGTAGAGAGATCTGCATTGTTCATTCCTGACTCCAACCTCCCAAGCCAACTCCATCCTACAGTCTTCTCTAGCTTCTGCAGTGATTCTGTGAAGTCAAGCACAATGGAAGTGCAACAAAACCAAACTTCAGGTCATTGGGGCCTCACACAAAATATGGACAGATTTTTCCACATAATTCTATCAAATTTTTTCAAGTCTCAGGCTAGGACCTCGGCCATCAAATCATTACTCCTGCCCAGACTAGGAAACAGCATTTCAGAATTATTGAGAATGCTGGAAAATCTGAGATTAATGAAATAACTTGTGATCAGGACAAAAAGAAAAAAGAAGTCTAACTTCAGAAATCAGCTGATGGATCCAAAATTCAAGGCAAAATTCAAGATAACTGTATTTACTGGAGAAAAAAGGAAAGCCTGATCTAATCTCTCACCCAAAATCCAACCACAGTGTTTGGACTCAACAGGGTAAGGTTATTTTCCCATAATATCACAACCACAAGTAGAAATAGTCAAAAGAAGCAACTGTCAAAAGAAGCCACTCATTTCATTAAGTTTCCAATGCAGCTCTGATCAAAGTGACAGTTACACTTCAACAAAGTCTTTTGATCTTGTTGATGCTCAGCTGAATGGAATCATCACATCTTCAGAGCCGTGCACAATGAGAACATAAATTCTGACTGCTCATTGCTGAAAAGATTGCTTGCTATTTTTATTCTGGTTGTTTTTTACTTTAAGAAAAAAGTTGAATTCTCTCTGTCAAAACCAACAGAGTTGTTTAAAGGTATGGCAAGATACACATTCACTTAATGGAATACATACAAGAGTCTCTACAATAACTTGATGAATTCCAGAAGTAGACTCAATACTACACAGCGAAGTCAATCATGATGGTAGATACCTTATGCTAAAAATGCAGAACTGTTTCAGAGGGAGATTTCAAGAAATAAAAAAAATCTCACCAAAATCACAAGGGAAGAAAAATACCAGGTGTGCATGGAGCAAATGGAGATAACATTAGAGAAAGAATGCAACACAAACCAGCTAATGGGTTAGGAAAAGCCACAATTAGTCTTGCAGGTTCGCATGCTGAGGTGTCTCAGCCTGCAGTTCCTGAGCCATGATGTGGCATCCACAAGCCACCACTGGCCAACACATCTTTGGTGGCTGCCCACTGGCAACTGGCTGAGCATTATCTTTCTTGTCCCAGATGACACTGAAGATGCTGTTAATGGATGTCAGACTAAACCAAGCCAGTGCTATCATTGCTGCAGAGTCATTTACAGAACGGCACATGAGAAATCAATCAGATCAAAGGGCAGAGAGTAAAAATTTATTTCCCCCCTCTCTCCATATGGAGATGCAGAGTATTCCATGTTAAAAAATTAAAAGCTTCTTTTGTCTGTTCAAAAATTTGCACCAGAAAGTTTGAGAGATCAACTGTAGACCAAACCACGGTTGATACATCAGTCAATACAGCATTTAAAAACAGTTCACAAAGGAAAAAAGAAATTTTGATTCCCAACTTAGAGAAATTCCTGGCAAAGGAAGAAACTATGCTCAGCCCCCAAATAACCAAACACCCATCCACTGCATGTGGAAATTATTCTGCCATCATTTTACTGCTCCAGCAGAGGTGGTGCATGGCCTTTCTAAGCTTTGGCTCTTTTTGAAGGCTGTTATTTTAAACATTTTAGTACTGGGAACTGCATGGAGCTGGCAATTATGGAATTAGAGTGCAGTGTGGAGAATGTCACTTTGAAATCATTTAGCTCAGTTCATTTCCTTTTCAAGCGCAATAGAAAGCAGATGGAGCAGGGAGGGCCAACATGCCACAGAACTCCCCAGGCCTTGGCCAGCACTCCCTTCTTTCGGTCTTACAGAGGGGTCACCAAATCCTCGTGGAGTTATTATTCTTTAGGAGCACCACATGCTAGAACCTTGCCAGGATCCCGGTCTTTGGAGCAAGTTGCCTCAATCCTAGGTTTGTGTTCAGCATCAAATATTAGACCTAAATTGCTAATAAGGTCAACAGGAACGCAAAGCTCACACCAGAAGAGCAGTGCAGGGGAGCCAGAGAGGCCAGTGGAGCACAGCAGGAAGATGAAGTGCTTTGGAAAACTGAGGCCTTGATAGGGAGAAAGAGGCCTCCAAAGAGTTGTCCAATATGAAGGAAAGGCTGTTACCAAAAGAAAGCATTGCCATATGCAGCAAGAGTTGGACGAGAAATTTTAATCTTGACTTGCCGCAAAGATACACTGAGGTCAGGAGAGCAAAAATAAATGAAGTGTAAGGTGCAAGGGGAGTGAGGCTTTGAAGCCTCAGTGTGTAGTTGATGCTGCATTACTGGAGGTTGCAGGGAGGAGTTACAAGAACTTCTCTCAGGGACCATCTAGTTAAGTGTGATCTTTCCTCAGAGAAAGGGATGACTTCCAGGGATACTGTCCTGCACAACTCTTGGACAACTTAATAAACTCTGTTATGGCTTATTCTTTGTGTTTCTTATACAGAGAAAGAGGGATTTCCCAGAGGAGAATAATGTACAATACGAGAAACAGATTCAAGTGCTGGAGTTGCAGTAGAATCTAACAGAGGCTTAGGAAGTCCAAATCCATTCCCTGTTAATGTAACAGGACATATATTCCTCTCTCAGTGTCAGTAATCCAGAGAGCCCATGTCTCATTGGCTGGGGTTACTTCCACCAAGCAGCAACCAGAGTGAGCTCAAGCCTCTGAACCACCCCATCCACAGCTCCAGTTTGATCCACACAGCACACTCATGCCTTGTGTGTTCCACAGCACAGCAAGCACATTAAAGGTGGGCTGTGCTCCAAGCTTTCTGGTAACCATTGTCCAACATGCAAGCAGCAGCAGCATCACCACTGCTCCCACTTGTTTCACCTCTCCTGAACAAGTTGCCTGTGCTCATCCCTGCGGCCCTTGCTACTATTTCCCACCTATCACAAGTTCTGCCTTCTTAGAAGACAGGTGTCAGGCAGACACACTTGCTCAGGTGGACCTCCAAGGCATAGGCAAGACTGAAGCCATAGATAAGAACAGCTGTCCCAGACTGATGGCAGACATGGGACAGTTATCCTCTCTTCATGTCAGTCTCTTCATGCTCACAGGAGGTGTCCATTCTCCCTGAAAGAGTTTGTACATGCATGTAGGATTACCCTTGAAGGAGGCAACACTTCTGTATACATCAGACCAACTTCAGGGCTTCCTGCAGTTCCCCTTCTACAAAGCTATAGTGAAAGAGAAAACTTCTGCAGTTGCCTTAGAGAGTTTTGCCACTCTAAGTTCTCACCAGTTGCTGACAACCTGTTCAAGGCTCACTCTTACCAGTCATGGGTGCAATTGTGATAGAGGTCTATGAGATTAGACAGCTGGTCTGCTCGTGCAGTGTGCTCACTGAAAATACAGAAGACTGGTACAGATTCTTACCCTATATGCACTTTCCAGATACCCAAACAAACTAATGGAACTCTTTAGTACCCTCCAGAAATACCTCAGCAAAGAGATTTCCACTCTTCCCCTTTCTAAGCCCTAACCAGAAGGCTCAGAGATAACTGGCAACTACACCAGACACCTGCAAAAGAGCAGCTATTTGAAACACTGCTCCATGCCGTGGGAGCTAAGATTTTCATCCTACCATAGATATTGGCAGCAGAACATTTTTTGGCACCTGGGCAAACTCTACTGACAATCTCCTGCAGAGATTCAGGCACTGTATCAATACAAGTATGGGTCTGGCTGCCTGCGAGCTCCCAGCAGAGCATGTGATCAGCTACTTGACCTCAGCATGACAAATCTGGGGCGACAGGCTGGACAGGTCATCGCAGC
This sequence comes from Machaerirhynchus nigripectus, assembly GCA_013397975.1. NCBI lineage: Eukaryota > Metazoa > Chordata > Aves > Passeriformes > Dicruridae > Machaerirhynchus > Machaerirhynchus nigripectus. Next base: position 41,739 of record VZRQ01004348.1, on the reverse strand, counting down.
CTCTTGCATAACCCATTCCAGGCCACCAGTAAGCCACCCATAAGCCAGGTCACCAAGAAATCATTCTGGCAGTGTCCATCTTTCACTCCTCTCCCCACATGCCCTTCCAAGGCAGTGCCCCTTTCCAGCTCCACTGCCAGTCACACAGCATGTAAAGAGGTTTCTTTCCACTTCTGTTCCAGCCACCAGGAGCTTCAGTCTCTATCCAGACCAGGGAGGTAGCCCTAAGGTGACCAAATATACTCCTATGTCTCCAGATTCCCAAGTCAACACCATGGCTATTGCTCCCTCATTTCTTTTTCTACCTACTCATCTCCTTCTCCGAAGTGTGTCTCCATGTTCTCCCTCCCTTTTTTTTACTGTCACTATAAAGAGACCTGATGACCTACCAGCCTGCAGAGAGGTCCAACTCACAGACAACAGGCCCTGGATGTCTCTCCAGCTTAATGCTGTTGCACACCAGCTACAGCAACAAAATCATAGACTCATAGAACCACTTAGGTGGGAAAAGAACCTTTAGATCATGAAGTGCCACCATTAATGCGGCACTACCAAGTCCACCATTAAACCATGTCCCCAAGTGTTACATTTATTTGTCTTCTAAATACCTCAAGGTGTGGTGACTTAACCACACCCCTGGGCACACCCCTCCCCAAGGTCTGACAAGCTTTTTGTTGAACAAATGCTTCCTAGTATCCAATCGAAGCCTACCCTGGCATAACTTAGGGCCATTTCCTCTCATCGTATTGCTTACTTAAAAAGAAGAGACTGACCCCCATCTCACCACAATCTCCTTTCAGGCAGTTAGTTGTAAAGAGCAATAAGGTCTCCCCAAGCCTCCTTTTCTCCAGGCTAAACACCCCCAGCTCCCTCAGCTGCTCCTCATCAGACTTGTGTTCCAGACCCTTCCCCAGCTCCATTGCCCTTCTCTGGACACACTCCAGCACCTCAATGTCCTTCTTGAAGTGAGGGGCCCAAAACTGGACACAGGACTCAAGGTGTGGCCTCACCAGTGCTAAGTACAGGGGGACAATCACTGCCCTTGTCCTGCTGGCCACCGTATTGCTGATGTAAGCCAGGATGCCATTGACCTTCTTGGCCACCTGGGCACATGCTGGCTCATGTTCAGCTGTTGTCGTTTTTCACTGGGCAGCTTGCTGCCTGGAGCAGTGGGGACACTGGTAACAACATGGCAGAGTGTCACCATGGTGTCAGTGAGAGCCGTCAGCCTTTCTTCTAGTAACACACTTCCAGGGCTGCGTCTTCTTTCTCACCTCATTAAAATCTCTCCACCTAAATGTCTCCTTGCATCAGGCCAGCATTTTTCTGGCCTCAGGTAAAGGTCCTCACTTTTGGGTAAACACTTGTTTACTTTAGGTCTGTCATTGGTGAAGGTTTCAGTGTGGCCAGGGCAGCAACCCTTCTGCAGAGGGAAGGTGTTACCTTGTTGCTCTGGGACCACAGAAGTGCTAACCACAGCCCCAAGATCCCAGAGGTACTCCATGCAATGCCAGAGCACACAACTCTGCAGAAACCCTGACCATGAAGTTAGAAGGCTGCCGGGGTGTGACTGGATGGGAATGGCTGGCAGAGGGAGACAGGGGAAGGTGTCTCCCAGTGAGCTGGGGCTGCAAGGGTGTGAGCTGAGAGACTAGACTGCTGGACAGTAGATGCATTGGGCTAAAATCATCTCAATCAAATAAACTCCCTCTCTGTCTGTGATGCTAGCTTATTCCCACCTCTCCTGCCTCTCCAAGGGCTGGAGAACATGGGAGAACATGTACGCTCCTGCACATCACTTTGAGCAGCCACTGGGGATAATCTGTGCTGGGTGCAAGAAGCCAAAGTAGGCATTTCCTTCCTCACTGTGCTCCTGAAGAGGTTTTGAGAGACAATACTCCTTTTGCATTTTGTTTTTTATTCATTCAACAGGCAGTCCAAAAGCAATTTGGCTAAAGGGCATATGGCATAAGCTGTCAGTGTAGTTTCACCCTCCCTCAAGTGCTTCATCAAAATTAACATGACCTTCTTGATGAGGAGGAATGGCTAAATCTTTAAAAAGAGGCAGGAAGGTGTTTGAACTCTAAGGGAAATATTTAAAATCTTTATTGAAACACATTAATATGTATTAAGAGGCACAGACAATAATTACAGGGTGTTTACACTGAGTTATTTAAACAGGAACAGAGTGCTTGGCAAATTAACATATAGAACAATACTGTTCTGGTAGTTCAAATGATAATAAGACCTAATAGGATTTCCCCATCCCTAATTCTGCTGAATCCAAGTGAAGCTGATTTAAAAGTTGTAAATGTGCAGGAGGTGGCTTCTGAGACAACAAAAAGCATTTCTGTGCTCTGAAAAACAAGCTTTGAGGATGTGACAACACATGAAAAATTCCTTCAGCTGTGCCTCTGCTCAGCATGTTTTGGGTGAGCTGAGGCTGCCCTAGCAGCAGGTTTGTCATATCTTGCTTCATTTCCATATGCATTCTGCTCCTGTGGCTTTCTTGGCAGCTTCTGCTCAGCTGGTACTGCACCCCACTGCATCAGCACACACAGAACAAGTTCCTGGACTGATGAATTTGCAGAGAACGGGCAATGCTGTCAGGAGGCACCAGGAGAAGTGTCCCTGCCTGGGGCGGCTCACGGGCTTGATCTCAGCAGGCTGCAGTGTTTGAGGCAAGCATGCGGGGAGGACAGAGAGGAACGGGCAAGTGAAAAGTAAGGAAGGACTAAGGAAATAGCTCAGCCAGAAGAGACACAGCTCAGCTAAGTCTCCTGAAAATTCCCCAGAAAACTAGAAAACCAGCAAGATAAGCACATTTGCTCGCAGGGACATGCATGTGTGAAGGGCATGCACACACGGATGTACCTGTGGGGAGGGCTCAAATGTGTGAACGCTGGTGTGAATAGCAATAACCTCCTGGTTCCATTTCACTGCCATCAAAAGTAAAAGAGGTGATGGAATATATGGGTCTGTGTGTGGGACCAGCGTAACAGAATGAACCTGCACAGGCAACAGCAACTCTTTTTATTTAAAGAAGATGGAGAGGGATGCAAGTTTAGAAACACAACAGACAGCAGCACTAAACAGGTTTCAGTGAAATCCATACTCAAGTAAAATGCCAGCATCTTGGACTAAACCTTTGTTAGAAGTGGCTGAATCCTTAACAGCTGCGGCAAAATGCCTTCACTTGCAAGAGTTACTGGTGGATAAGCAAAATTATCTTGCTATTTTTGCTATTTTTAGCAGCACCCATAACACTAGCTGCTTTCCAAACAGGTTTCTCTCCAGTGAGCTTGCTACAACTGTTGTGTGCACATGGATGTTAAATTATTTTCTTCTGCAGTACAAGTTCCTCACTGTAGGTTTCAAAGTTCAAAAAGCACCATGGTGGGTGAAACTGGAGTTAAACAACCCAAAGACTATAATTGCATGAGGGATATAAGAGCAATTCCCTCCCTGCAAGAACCATTTATCCTCTGGACAATAAGATTTTTAATGTTGAAAAGCATGTTTGATTTTAAATTCATACTTAAATTTGTAAGAAAACACTGTGGTACTCTATGTTTGAACTAACAATTTTATTGTATCACTGCTACAATTTTTTGTGGACAATATAATCATCAAATACTTCTGTGAATAAAAAGTAATAAGTGAAAGCTTAGAGAGTTAGAGAATAATATTTCAGGAATTTTGCCTCAAATAACCGGGTCTTTNTTTTTTTTTTTTTTTTTTTGTGCACTTGTATGCATGAGAAAAAAAACAGTGATGTTCTGTCAAATAAAAAGAAACATCTTTCTCATTAGGACTGTGTTTATCACGCTTTCAAATGTTCGGCAAACCAATGCCCCTATTTGTCACTGTAATTCAATATAATAAAAGCTGTCAAAACTGCTCACTTTTCTCGCTAGAGACAAATTTGCTGAAGTTTTGCAGCACGAGCCAAATAACACAGCACCAGATCGTCCAGCTTTTATTTCACTTTGCTTTAGGCACTACTCATACCAGTTTCTGTGTAATTTTTGCTCAAGTAAGGGCTGAAAGTTTCAGGTTTTGAACATGAGACATTTTTAGAAATAAACAGCACAGAAATCCCATTTACAAAGAACATTGGGTGACTGGAATGGTACTGCTTGTGAGCTTTATCTCTGAAATGTCAAGCTTATTTCCTTCAGATTATTGCAAAATACAGACTAACTACATCCTTGATGAAATTCTCTCAAAGTCCATGAGGTCACTCTCAGGATTAAACACTGCCTGACCTTTTCTAACAGAGTTCAGAAGCACTGTATTTTGATGCCTACTGCCCTTTCAGAGATGTTAGTCTGTTCCACTACAAACAAAGATTATAGATCTCTTCCCTCATGGGAAGAGGTTTGATGAAGCAACTCTCAGTGATTATCTTGTCCAGAGACTCCAGGACCACACTGTGTCCTTCTGGCAATAGACAAAACAGACAAAGTTATCACTCAAGGACAGCCTTGAGTAATGGCTACATTTTCCATCATTTTAAAAAACATGTTTTGAATTAAATAAAGAAAACACATTAAGAGCTATATGCTGGGAATAGGTAGAGTGGCGGGTCATGTGAAAAGCAGCTGGGACAGTGGTTAGGACAGAAGATTATAGTCAGCTGCTCCTTTTAGTCTTCACCACACTACTGACTTGTGTTGAGATTTGGAGAAGACTTTTGGTAAAATCTCTAAATTAGAGCCCTTCATCTCACTCTTTTGAACTGCCTTTTGCATCTGTGCAGACGACAGTAGTTTAGCATGTCAAAACATTTTTACAGGCTCAGATAAAAGCTGCGAAATATTAACAGCTGTAGTGGGCAGCCAATGCATTTTTATCTCTTTTTGAACATGTGCCCAAAAACCATTTGATGAAAATGTGTTCTACACCTGTAAAGAAATAGATTTCTACATAGGCACAGGGGGCCTAGTAAGACCAGAGAACATGAAAAACAAGATGGAATCTACTGATGACTACCGCTCCTCTGACTGAATCCTTTATTGCAGCTGCGTGGACAGACCTCTCCCTGAGTTTTTACTCCAGCCATTATTCCTAACTTGGCATCTAGAAGTAAGCCTTGGCTTCCGACCTGAAAAAAAAACCAGATAGTTAGGCTAACATACACTAGCCTCCGTTAAGCATTCAGGGTATTGTGCATGTCATAAAGGATTGGATAAAATGGTGGCAAAAGTCTGCTATCTTCCAAGGCTCAGGAAAATAAACCACAAAGGCAATTCAACAAAGTCCTCTTTGTTCCTGAATAGAACCAACAAAATGAAAGGAATCTGGTGGAAGAGAGAAGGCAAGAAAGAGGTCTGCTGCAGGGAGCAAGTACAGACAGAATCGCTCTTTGCCGGTTCCTCTGACAGAGCAAGTGCATGATTATCACATGAGCCTCACAAAGACTGGAATTAAAGGGGCTGACTCGGCTGTCACATCGCTTAAGCTGCACTGAGGTCAAAGGAGTTCGGACTAACCAAGGTCAGCAACGCACAGCCTGGGAAGTAGGGGTCTCTTTTTCTAAGCAACAATTGCTCAGGTTGATAAAAATAGATACCTAGAGCCCATGATGGCTTATAAAGCTGTCCCTTTTATACCAGATTCCCACAAAGTGCCATATGTAATCAATAGCACTCTGAAAAGAACAGAACTACAATGGAGGCAGTCAGGTGGTCACTAGAAACAAGTGTAAAGGGCAAAACACACAAGAGAAGTCACCATCTGTGCTACCCCCTAAAAGACTAAGGGAAAAAATAATAAGTCTGAAATACTGGCACACAAGTATGATAGAATCTGAATGCAAACGGGTGCCAGTGGCATGACTGTAGGGGAGACTGCTATTTGTAGGTCTCCACATGTCTTCTGTATATTATTTCATGAATCATGTCCCCAACAGAGACTTCTTTTTGCTGATTTCCAGTGATGCCAGGGCTACTGATAAATGTCTCTGTGCTAAAAATAGTACCTATTCTCTCCCATGCCCTCTGTCCCCTTTCAGCCTCCACTTCATATGAATCAGCTCCAAGAGAGGGGCACTGACCTCGTCTCACCAGGAATATCAAACATCTCCGCAGCTTTGATGAACCTTTTGATGAGAGTGGAAAAAGGAGAAATGTACACATCAGCTGTGTAATCGTGTGCTGGATGGGTCTGGATGCATCCTAAGGTTTATGTTTAAAAGCAAAACTGATACACATCTCCTTTGGTATGCAAGCACAGAAAAGCATCTTTTGTTTCTGTGCGGTTTTGTGGGATTTTTTTCTGGAGGCTTCAGTAGTACTTGGATGGGGTCCACAGAAAAATCTACTAATTTTGTCATAGACATAGAACTATATCATCTTTGCCATTATCATCACTTTCCAGATAAAAATAAGATCAGGATACTAGTGGGTTTGTTGTCCCACAACATGGATTAAATAATTGTCTCTGCCCAACAAACTCATTTTCACCTTTGAATCCTGATTTGTGAATTAGGATTTTCCATCTTGACATTATTTGTGGCAACATACCAAATTTTTAATACACTTTTTACAGATAAAGTCTGTGTCCCCCTCATTCTCTGAGTCACTGGGGCATACTGGTAAGAAACTAGATCTACTGTGACACTGACAGAGTGAACAGAGCCAGGTTTTCAGGCATCACTCTGCCACACCTCCTTGTGGACAGGGAACTTGCTAAAAAAATCCTGAAACCAAGACAAAGAAGGCAACCTGCATGACCCAAGGGGACCTTCACAGATGTGCTCAAGCTGATAGTGCAGATGAACCTGAGAAAACAAGTCCTTGGGTAAGCTCAGTTATCCTTTACAACCTGACTGTTAACGGCTATGTGTTTACCTGTCCTTGAGGAAAGAGCCTCTATTGTGGCTTATCAAACACAGAGGGATTCCCAGTGTCCTCAGGAAGGTCTGGGACAAAAGTTAAACTGATAACTCCAAATGCAATATCTGTGCTTCATCATTTGACAGACTTTGAACTGGAAATGCTGTTTCATGTCCAGAGCTCTAACAGCAGAAAACTGCAGGTCTTTTCCATTTTTGTTCTTTTAACCCAGTTCTACTGCATATTTTCTGTTCTGTTTCAAAGCTTTAGGCAGTGCTGGTGCTGTGCCCCCTAGGTCAGAATCACCTTGCAGAAGTAGATGCCAATGCCTGTTGTTAAGGGGTTTGTGTATGTGTTGAGGCCAGGTGAAGGACAACTGTCTCCACTGATGCTACCTTACAGGATCCTGGAGGAGGTAACACAGAGTGATTTCACAGAGTGAAAGCCAGCACCTGCAATGCTTGTGAAGGGAGTGGGTAAATCTTCAGACCATGGAATTTGGGCTTTCTAATACAGATGGAATCCAGACTGACAAGAAGATGAGAAGCAGGCACTCCAATCATGTACAGCCCGGGCAAATTGAGGGGCTTGTGCTTAGGGACATGGAAGTGTTCACTCCTGACCTGCTGGACACTGAGAAGGCTGCAATCCACCACACAGTAGCACTCACTGTTGAGCATTCTCCATTGAAAACGTTCTGGTTTTCTCTGTGAGGAAGTTTATTCTTGTATCTCCAAAGCGATGGGAAGTAATGCCAATTTCTCTTTCTGTGTTGTCACCAGCTCCTCAACTCAGCATGCCTTGCTGGTAACTTATCCTTCCATTGCAATAAAGCAGCCTTGGTCTTTCACACCATGTTAAAGAAAATAACCAGCAGAGTACTTAAACCAGGCTTGGCTTGACTGCGTATTTTAGTTGAGTTCAGCAGTAAAAGGAAACCCTATTAGTACTACTTCCCTACAGCTAGCCTTGCTCAATGCCTAGTGTTAAGATAAATTATGTTCTTCAGTGTGTAAGATGAAATAAGAGATGTTATCACAGCAGGATGAGTTTCTCAAACATTACTTACATTAGGCAGCAATCTTTTGTTCCCACAGAAGGAAAAATTTTGAAAATAGATAACCAATCTTATCTTGGACATCTATCACTTAATCCATAATCTATGGGGCCATAATCCATGATCTATGTACACTCACTTAGTGCAAAGTGTATAATTTTCTCTAACAGCCTTTAACAAGGACTTCGACAGAACTATTATTTTCTTCTGAGTGATATATAAACAAATTCAGTTCTACAACTCCATCTCCAGTCATCTCTGTTCATTGTTCTTTTATTGCAAGTATTCCTTGGCATGGTTTAAGAACTACTGAAGTATTTAATAGTTGTTTAAATAGCTGTTACTATTCAGACTAGACATAAATAGAGGACAACTAAACAGATCATTACCTTTGCAAGTAAAGGGCGTATGGAGAAGGATTTAAGAGAAATGAAATTATAAATCCAGTTACTCCATTATTCTCTGTGTTTTAAGTGAGAATTCAGAATGGATTTGCAACGTTAAGTAGAGGGGAAGACTATTCTGAGTCTAATACAAATATGAAGGTACTGTTAGAGAGAATTTGCCAGTTGCTTAGCCCTTGGAGAGCCACTTCTAGGACTGCTTAGGTAGGGATTCTTGGCTCTGCATCTCAAATGTGATCAACATTTTGCTTGTAATTCTTGGTCACTAAAGGGTAGGCCAGTTGTGAACAAGAATGTGTTTTCCATTCAGCTGGAGAAAGTAGGGGGAAAGGTACAAGACGGAGTGTCTCATTTCTCTTGAGATCTATCCAGGACCTTAAAAAGTCAATGGAAATCTTTCTGTTGAGTTCACCATGCTCTGGATCATATCCTTACAAAGCTCATTTTATTGTCAAGTCCATTCCTTCTTCCCCATTCTGTTGCTCAATTTGCTCTCTGCTGTTAGGATCTTTTTTGAAAATATTAATAAATCTGTATAATCTTTGGCCTTTAGCTGAGTCTCAATTGCATGGCACACTGTTCCACTGTATGCGTGACTGCATGGTTGAGGGTTGCTCTGGAAATTACTCATAAAAATTAATTGTCTGGTAATACCACAATTGTCAATATGTGTAGGTTGCAGCATTCCCCCTGTGGGCTGTTGTAGCAGATCATAAACTTCATTTCCAGGAAAGTTTCAAAACTTTTATTTTCTAGGCAACATTAATTATCAGAGTCCAGATGACCTGTCCCATTCTGCATTCACTTCATCTCTTTTTTCTCTCGTCAGACATGGTAATTTGAAGGCAACTGGCAACACATGTCAGGCTCCTGGTTTTATGCCCTGGTTTCATATCTATGTCAGCTGAAGTATTTAAAAGCAGCCAGACTCATAAGCCTAATTCCCAAATGAATGTTTGTATGTGACCATTTCCCCACTGTTAAACTTTTGTACCAAGAGCTGATTTACAAGTCTGACACTTACACAGACATATGCTTTGGCATTCTGCAGGCTTCCTGAGACTCATGCCCTCCAGCACTGCTCGTTGACCTCTCCTTCAAACTCAGGACATTGATGGATCTTCACAATGGACAAACCACTCTGGGCCTACATGGTCATGAAAACTCTAGTCATGCCCCTGCTGGAGTTCACATCAATGCATTCTTTGACTGAGAAATTATAGTCTCTTGAGACCAAACATTTTGCATGTACTTACCAGTTCTTATGAATTTCTTACCTGTGCATCCTTCATGCCTAGGATGAAATACATCAAAGAGCAAGAAAACTGCCACCCCTCTCAGATAATCATCCTATGATCAAGGCACTGACTGGTGGCACAGGAGTCCAGATTTCATGTTTCTGTTCTGCAAGATGTCAGAATCCTGCATTCCAGGCGAGCTTTCTGGTCACCAAAATATCAAGCCATTATTGTATTCTTTATCTCCTGTTGGACCTGTTTCACTTTGTATAAATAAATAACCATTAATTGAACAAGGGCTTGAACTCAGACTGCCCACTGAACTATTGCATCGGTCTTTCCCCAGGTCAGTGAATAGGTAACTGTTTATATGAGGAAGCTACCAAGCTGCAGAGCAACAGAGATAGCTGAGGGGGTCCCAAAAACGCAAGGGAAAAAAAAGAAAACCATTTGGTAAAGTCATTTAGTAGAGTATGAAACACCTGGTTTTCAGTCCTTGGCCTGAATGAGGAAGACCAAGGACTACCAGCTGTTCTAGGAGAGGCTTTGTCAAATCATCTCAAAGGTCATAATTCCACCAAATTTTGAAAAGAAATAATATTTAAAAGTCATACTTTTTTCTTTCTGAATTAAAAAAAAAACAACCTTTAGCTAAATGATCCTCTAACAAACCCCTTGCATTAGAAAGAAGGTGCTAAGTATATTTAGCATCACAATATCTTGATTCTTAAAGTTTCTGGAACATCTGCCCGAGACCTGAAAAAGGTCCTCACTGTTCCAGTTCCAAGTGGAGTGTTTTCTTCACCTAACACTCTTCCCAGTTTTGCTGGAATTTTTCAAATGAAGGTTTAAGTCTATTACTTACACACTATTTTCACATGGCAGATATGACTTTTAGTTATATTTAGTCATACAGAAAGATAACTGAAAGCAATAGGGAAAATTCAGTGATTAGTGTAATGTTGCCATAAAAGATCATAATAAAGGAAAGACAAGGACTGAAGAGGTTGAGTCCTAATCTTCTTACCTCACTGCTAGATAATATACTGCAATAACTTTAATATTTAGATTTGATGGTCAAAAATATTTCTTTTCAAGCATTTCTTTGATAAGGAATTTGGATTAAGTTCTTTGATTAGGAACTAAAATCCATGTTTTAGTCAGATTCACCTCTCTATAAGCATATCAACAAACCGGTATTTCTGTAGACGTAAGAGTCTGCTTTTTCTTTAACGTCATATAATCATTCCCATAAGCACTTGCATAAATTCACTTAAGAGTTAACCAGCTAAAATATACAAATATGCAGGAGGTTTTATAAAGAACTACAACTTCAAAAGGAGTTGGTTCAGGGGTCATGACCCCGTTTTTTGCAATAACTTATGCATCATGAACTTACGTAATTGGCAGCAGATAACATATCACACTCTCAGTTTTATGTCCTTGGTTTGACAACAGTGTCAATTGAAGTATTTGTTAACTGCAGAACAAATGGAGCCTTATAGATGAAAATGTTTTCATTCCAAAACTGATGTTTGTAGCAAAACATTCCCCCTTTATTGTTCTTTTTTAACATTACCAAATTCAGTATCAGAAATGGATAGGAGTATACAAATAATTTTGGACATTAAGAAAATATTTCTGAATATTATTTATCCTATCAAAATGGAAATACCTGAGAAATAAAAGTATATCTTTTTCTAAATAAAATATCATCAGAAAGCACAAAAGAACACATATTAAATGGCCTTGGATCTCTAAATCTTTGTTATCTTTAGAGCAGGAATCAGCTTTAAGATAAATTATTGGGAAATGAGTGACGTGGGTTTTAAAACATTTGAGTAAGGTAGGTTTAAGTCTACTTTTTCCTTTTTCCAGAGACTGCATTCAATAGCAGCCAAGAGGCAAGTCTAGACTGCTTCTCTGTGTGGAAACTGGACACCTGTACCATCCACTTAAAAGGCCCATCCTTTTGGGACATTGGAATCTTCACAAGCCACAGCAGAAAATGCGTAAAGCAAAAAATTATTATACAGATGGGAGGCATTTAAAAGAAACCTTAGTGACTTAAGGTCTTAATATCTATTTAAATTCAATGGTAGAGAAGCCAAAATTTATTGAGTCTCTTTTTGAGTGATCTGAGGCTTAGGAGTAGGATTTGTTTGGGGTTTGGCTCTGCAGTGTGTATTTTGTGGGGTGCAGTTCTCTTTCAAGACACTTCTTTCTCAACACTGAGCATATTGATACACAGAATACTGAACATAATTCACAACACTGTACAGTATATAGGAGGAGAATGGTGGCAATTCTATTAATTTGAAGTTTTCCACTTGACCAAATTACAAATTAATTTTGGGAAAAAATTATATGCCATCAGTTTAGTAAAGCATTTGTGATTATTTCTCATCTGAACCTGAATTTAAACTGACCTGAAGAGAACACGATATAAGTATTGAAATCTGGCTCACAGTAGATTATCACATATGATGTACATTATTTGGTAGACATCATTTGTGAGTCAATTTTATTAAAAGCTTTTGGTATCTGGGAGAGTAAATTGCCTTCAATGAGACTCTGTGATGCAGCTTAACCAGCACAAGTTATAAATAACAGACAAGGAAAAGAAAAAATTACAATGAATAGCAGGAGGAAGGACACAAAATAAAAAAATGGAAAAAATGAAACTGATATGCATAAGGAAAAGGGACACCCATAATAGAATCATATAATGGTTTATGTTGGAAAAGGCCTTTAAACTCATTGGGTCCACCACTAAACCATTTCCCCATGTACCAAATCTACGTGTCTTTTAAATACTCCTAGGCATGGTGATTTCACCACTTTCCTGGACAGTCTCTTCCAAAACTTGACAACCCTTTTCATGAAGAAATATTTCCTAATACCCAATCTAAACTTTCCCTGGCACAAATTGAGGCCATTTCATTTTGTCCTATTGCTTGTTACTTAGGAGAAGAGCCCAACTCCCACCTCTCTACAACCTTCTTTTGGGTAGTTGTAGAGAGTAATAATGTCACCCCCCCAGCCTCCTTTTCTCCAGAGGAAATTTGGCTTGAAGGGATGCCATAAACTGACCAAATCCATTTCTGTTTCTCTGTGTAGGAACAACTGTATCTTTCTTCTTAGTAATTTTTTGTTTATCCTTTTCTTAGAAACATTTCAGCATGGATTTTATTCAACTTCTATAGTGCTTCATTGCCCTTACCATTAAAAACATTTTCCTGATGTCTGACTCAAATCTCTCTTGTTGATATATAAAGTTGCATTCAGCTCTGGACAACACATTCTGAAAAATATCTGGATTGTATCTGCACCAGCATTATAGTTCATCCTTACATATTACGCTCTGATTCACGTAACAAAACAAACTCATGCTCACAGACTTTCAGACAAAACTAAATAAGAAAATGCATTCCAGAAGTGCATATAATGGTTTCCAACCATTACATACATGCAGTTTGAGGGACCAGCCCAGAACTATTCCAGAACCTTGAAAGATGCATGACTATGGATGTTAAGCCCTCAGCACCAACCATTTTGCTCTACAGGTCCTGTGTTGTTTTCACCCCACACACTTTCAAGGCCGCACTACTTACTAAAGTAGATACAGCTACTGGCAAACACTCACTGAAGAACAACAAAAGCTGTGATGGGATGGAGAAAGCTGTTAATTAGGAAAGAGGAGGCTAGATACAAAAAGGCAGCAAAAGGCATTTTATAGCCATCGTTTGCCCTGGCCCCCATTAGATAGAATAATTATGGTCATGCAGCTGTGCAGCCCTTTCCCTTGGGTGATCAACACTCTGGGTTTGAGAACACAAAGGTAGATTGTAAGAGCCAACAATTATATTGCCTTTAATAATGTCAGATTTTAATTTGGTATCTCAGAACGTAACCAAGGATAAGATGTAACTAAGATAAGAAAAAAAATAAATACTTAATTTCAGAAAACAATGAACTGGCATGACATCTTTTAAACAATGGAACAGTCTCCCAGACTCTTCCCAGTAATGGAGCTTATTTGTTTGGTGCTTTTATAGCCAGATTGGCAAATGCTAGAAAACAGCCTGCAGGATATAATCTTGCTTTGGCAAGAGATTGGGCTGGATGATCATTTCCATCTAAATTTCCTCCCAATTCAGGCTCAAGTTTTGGAAGCAGGATCTCTTTCTTACTTCGTATTTGCCATTTGAAACCGTATTTCAGCTGGAGCTCCTAGGTACGACACAGCCTCAATATATTCTGGTTAGAGCTCTTGGGCTGTGATACAAACCTCCTTGGAGATGACTGAACTGCTCTGAGGACTCTCAGAACAAGCCTTTGATACACACAGAAATGGATGCATGTCTGTGAATGTGTGAGAAGTCAGAGTCACTCTTCCCTTTAGGCTGGCAAGAAGCATCCCAGCATTAGCAGAAACACTGCGCAGCACTGTCAACAGGTGACTTCGCCTGAGCTACCATTTCCTGCTAAATAGTGGAACACTGACACAGTGACACAGCTTCTGGATTCAAGCTGACTTGTACCTTGTCAGTCTGCTACATGCTTGGAGGAAGCTTTCACCTGCTCTCATAGAAATGTCTTCAATTAATTGCTAATAAGAAAAAAAAAGAACCAAAATCCCAAAACAACTTCTCCCTTTTGACTCATCCCATGTGCCTCACCTCTTTAATGCCTGTCCTGAGACTGTCAGTATACTGAGGCATGAATCAATATATTTAATATCTATTAAGAATCAAGCAATCAAGAATCTTGACCCAACAAAAACAACAGAAACCAAGGGAACTGCACTGCGCTCACAGACAGCAGTTGAGAGTTTTACTGGTTCTTTGGAGCCAGCTTGTCCTGCCCAAATTGCTGTAGTGTTGAACCTTCTTCTCTAAAAGTTCATTTCTTAAAAATATCCCATCCTATAAATGGGTCATCTAAGCCTTACAAGTAATTTTGAAAAATTACAGCTACATTCTTGAATGGAGAGGCCACATTTTTATTTCAGCAATATGGATATAAATTAGAACTCCTCCTTCTCTCTTTCTCAAAATAAAGAACAATGCTATTTACTGGGCTATATATTGTAGCCCTTCAACACAAATACATGCACACTAAGACTGAGACCACCAATACCAAATGCAGAATTATTTATTGCAATGTGAAAGATAAGTACACACAACAGAGCAAACAGAAAAAAAAATTGAAAACAAGTTTTAAAATTAAGATTACAGAGCAGAAATGACAGGAGAAGAACTTAAACACATTGCTGCCCCAAGAGGATGTGAATTTCAATGGAAAATAACTACCAAATGTTTCCAAAACCAACCACAAAAAATCAAATAAGATTCAACTTAAACACAATTTATTCTGAAGGTTTTGTTATTATGGAGTCACACATGCATGTAGTATTCATGGTTATTTCTCAAAAATTAAACTCTTCTGGGCTCAAATTTGTGTAACACCAAAAAAGGGTTTTAAAAAGAGAAATCCCTCTATTCTGTGAAACAGTTTCTGGGAACTTTCCTGGAAATCCCAGCAAGACCAGCCAAAGAAAATTATCTATGGGGAATTGTGATTGTTGCAGCAAATGTGAGCTTATACTCTGATTCATTTAATTAAGTTCTTTGAGTGAATAATGAGATACAAAACAAGGGGCATACTGAAGAAGAGTAATCAAGCTATAACAAGATCTCTCCAGTTATTAAGTGTAAATTACACAAATGTAAATCCAGATCAGCAAAAAAGCCTTACCGCACTTACACGTTATGATTTTTCAATAGAAGCTTTAAAGCAGCATTTGTCAGTGGTGTTAATTTTAAATTATATGGCTAGTGACAACACTGTATACCACCCAAGATTTCAGCATGCTGGGAAAATCACATCTCTCTTTTGAAGTTATATTTCAAAAAAACCAACTATTTTTGAAGGATATTAATGGGTACAGAGTGAGAGAAGAAAACACACACACAGGGAATAAGTTAAAATTAAAAAATAGATGTATTAGAGACATATTAAACATCCATATTCCAAAGCCTGAATGACTTTTCATTTCTATTTCAATTCAAATGAATAGTAATACGAGATAATTGTGGTAGGAAAATAGAAACTGTCTCTCATAAGCAATACTGCTGCTTCCAAACAACAACGGCACTGTTAACACATTCATTTGTATTGTAGTGTATTAGTAATAGTCAAAAATCGTTATGAACTTGTGGTTATTGAGTGAAGTGCATTGATAGGTCTGTGAATTCCTCTTGGACAAGCACATAAGACACTCAGCAGCTATGGGTCTGTGGCTGTTATTAGCATTGTCTTTGAGTAGGTCGGCAGCTACATTGGGTGAAGACTGGTCTCCAGTGGTCCACAAGTAGATGTACATCTACCCATGCTTATTGTGGTACAGCTTGGAGAAGAGCCACTTTGGAGAAATGACATTAAGTCCTGGGAAGAATAATAACAGAAAGAAGTGCAGCACTCAGAGATGGAGACTGAGATGCTGCTAAGTTAGAACTGATGTTGATAACCTTTTAATGAAGTGTAGCAACAGAGATTAAAAGAGACACAATGCTTTATATTCATCTCTGCAGTTTCTGATGTATCGTTCAAAACACCACCATAACTAAGACATGCCAGCGTGGACCAGGACTTACAACATTTTTTTTAATGCTATGTCTCAGTATGGCCTTGAAAATTTGCCTTAGTCACACCTTGTGTTTCAGATTACTCACAGGTTCCTGTGACATTTTTATGTTCAAGCTGGGAAAGATCAAATAGGCCAGCTGAAAAAACTTAATGCACTTCATTTTTCCTTCTAAAGAAATAAAAAAACAAAAACAAAAGCAAAAAAAAATCAACAAACAAAAGAAAAACCTACCAGATATATTTCAAACAGAAGCGTTTTATTTTGGGCATTTATACCACTACCCAGTTACAAATACAGCAAATTCTAGGGCAGTTTTACATAGCTCAATTACAGCAGAAAAGGAAGTAAAAAGTTGCACCCCACACTTCAAATGCACATGGGGAGAGGAATTCTGCATTTGAACAGCTGTCTTATGTAGAAAGGAATGACTTCAACCCCAACACACAAGATATCTGATCTGTCAGAAAGCTGCTAACAAACTCTTTAGTACTGACACCCTCATGTACCTCAGGACACAAACACCTGGGCTGAACTCCAAAATTACACTGTTCAGCAACTGAATGGCAAAAATCCATCTAAAATTTTAAAATGGTACATCAAATTAACAGGCAGTTAATGAATTTTGCAGTCCTTACTTAGTAGAACAATATCCTCACATCACCTTTCCCAGAAAGCGAAGGCTGAGACATAATATACAGTGCTAAATTAAACCTCACACAAACATTACTGACGTGTGCAGAGGTACACTGCTTCAAGTGCTTACTCACTGAATGCCATTCAAACAAATGGCAAGTTATTGGGGGTCAGGGGCAAGCATTACGTGAGGATTTTTCAGCTATTCAGAGCTGTGAATCAAAGCTGATGTATTGTTAAATTGAATATCTATACAAGAGGGCTGTGGTTACAGAGTTTGATGGCAGTGAGCACTGTACTGAATTTAAATGTCACCTTATTTATCATCCTGTATTATTTTTAGAATGTTTAGTGCTAGGAAATATACTTATGCAACTTTAATTTATACTAAAAAGCTTTCTATAAGAGAAAAAGTTGAGGCGAGAACTTTTCAGAAAAAAATATTTTCAGTTTCTACAGTTCCCATGGCTGTGAAAATAAGCACCTCTTCAGCTATAGTCTATAACTGTATTTGTCATATCAGGTCATTTTGGGAAACTTCCATGCAGGTGTTTAACAGATTATGGCTTGATCTCCTAGTGGAGGAAAAAAAAAACATTAAACACCAAATAAAGTAAATTGTTTTTATGCACGGAATGGAGGATAAATGTTTTATAAAATCCTTCTCTGACTGATTAGAACCTAGAAATGAGAAAAAGTTCCAAACAGCTTTAAAAGTGATTCATTAAATGCTGGAGGCTGCGTCACTGCCTCCTATTGCCACATGCTCAAATTTCGTCGTCTCCTGTCAGAGACCAACTGGCCAAAGTGATGGCGGCACCCACTAGCTAAGCAACTTCTGTCCTGGTTATGCAGACGAGCTGCTGCTCTCAAAAAACAGAGCTGCTCAGTACAGTACTCCTTCCTGGTTTCTCAGTACACACACTTCTCCAGCTTGGTTCCCCCTAAAAAAAGGTTCATATTCATGGAACCTGCTAGGACTAAATTTGAGTGGTTCTTAGCAAGAGATGGATATTAGAACCAAAATATTCCCATTAAATCATCCAGATCTAGGATCCTCCCCTTCTTGCTTCTTAATTGTCACCATGACAATGTCAACACTTCAATCATCAGTGCTGAACATATGCGAGATGTGGCCCAGCTTGTCTCTTGGAGTGGTTACCTAGACTGCTTTCAGATGCACTACTGCATTTGGTTTATATTTTTTCAGTTTTCTTCACAGTCAGAAAGCTGGAGAAAGGGGACAGGAACCTGACAGCCTTTGTGGCATAGAGAAAATAGCAACACAATGCCCAGTTATTAGGCTAAAAGTACAAAACTGCTTTAAAGGCCAACTTCAACACCACTGTTGGAAGGGACTGATGTCAGGACTGATGGCTGCTGTATCTCTTTGGCATCTGACTCAAGAAAGAGGTGCTTGCTTGGTCACAGTAGCTGGGGTCACTGTAAGTCTTATGAGGAGCAGCTGAGGGAGCTGGGTTGTTTAGCCTGGAGAAAGGGAGGCTCAGGGGAACCTTACTGCTCTCTACAACTACCTGAAAGGAGATTGTGGCCAGCTGGGAATCAGCCTCTTCTCACAGCAATCAGTGACAAGAAGAGGAAATGGCCCCAAGCTGCACCAGGGGAGGTTCAGGTTGGACATCAGGAAGAATTTCTTCTCTGAAAGGGTTGTCAAGCACTGAATGAAAGGGTTGTCAAGCATTGAAATGGGCTTCCTAGAGAAGTGGTGGAGTCATCACCCATGGAGATATTCAAGAAACAACTGGATGTGGCACTTAGTGCTATGGTTTATTTGACAAGGTGGTGGTCAGTCAAAGGTTGGACTCCATGATCTTGCAGTTCTTTTCCAACCTAAATGAATCTGTATATAGGAAAAAGTTGCAGCTGAGTTAAACGAGGGCAAATATTTCTCATAATGGAAATCTAAACCTTTAATATTGTAGTACCTTAAATATTATGTTACATCTTTAGTGTTAATTTGGTCTAAGAGTAAGTGTTTCATAAGCACGGTTTTATTTTTAAGCAAAGCCTTTGGGATTCTTTTAAAAGATGTTTACAGTAGTTAAAGAAAGATCACATTTTAAAGGTACATTTCTAATTACATTCTGGCAGAAACTTAGCTGGGAACACTACCAGCACTATTTTGATAGCAAAAGCTGTGACAGTTACATCAGCTAAGGTTATCTGCTGTCTGCTTATTATCATGATCAAATTAAAATACAAGAATATGGTCAGCAGACCATATATATGACATAGAACACTGGGGTGCAAAAATTGGGAACAAGCTTAGGAAATCTGCGAGTGTACAGAACAAGACTGGAGTATTTCACTGGAAGAACTAAATGACTTCAAGGACTGAAGCAGTATGAACAGGATGAAATCCAGAACTGCCTAGCTCAAATTCACGAAGCTGGCAGCAAAAAATATCACAATAAACTGGGCATTTGCCAGCTGCACGTGGAGGACAAAACTCTAGATGGTTCAGTCAAAGTCAGGGTTAGAATAAGCCTCTAAAGAGAGGCAGCAATGGTAAACAAGTACAATTCAAAAACACATGGGGTATTTCCAGCAGTGAGGGATGTGCTGGTCATACGTCACTGGAATACTGTGTAAAATTTAGGTCACTCCTCTCAAGGACAGACACAGCTGTGCTCCATATGGGGGAGTTCCACAGCCACAGCCCTGTCACACGGCCCCTGAGCATGTGCCTGGGCTCCCATGTTTGTGCCTGGGAAATCCCATGCCATGCACCGCATGGGCAGGGAATCCAGCCTGTGGGAAACATGAACAACACAGATGGCCAGCGAGTGCACAGTCCGCCCGAGCCTCTTTGGTCACACTGGGCACACCAAGATGGGTTGACTCTATGGTGTGTTGGCTGATACAACAAGATAGGTTTCAGAAAAAAATGTACCCAAAGTTTTCATTTGTCCTTTGGGTTTCCAGTAGGTTCAAATCATATCACACAGCAGCGTTCAAATAACACAGCACGTGTAGAGTACACCCAGCATGTCCTTGAAATGCCATGCTCCTTGCCCAGGTGTTCAGCTGTCAAGCTGCATCTGTGTTTGTCTGTGACTTCCAGATGTCAACCTGACTGATGAGAATGATTGTGCTGAACCAGTGACCATATGCTGTGCCAAGCAGTGCTAATGCAAGGAAAAGGAGGAGAGGGTAGAGCCATCTTTTGTTCTCCAATTAATTCCTTCCTGTATGATGCAGGGAACTGGACTTGTCATGAAACGGGTGCAGAAAATTGCTTCGAGAAGGATCAGAGAAATGGAAAATCCATCTCATGAGAACAGACTGTGCACACATCTGAACAAACAGGTGCAGACCGATGTGAGCCTCAGTTGGCCTCATACTGTCCCAGAATCCACATGGCCTGAATTAAATCAGTGCTAATGAAGTCTCCAGCATAACTCACCAGCTCAGGCTTAGCATTACACTGCCATAGCCCTACAGGCACCAGGAGAGGGCCAGTTCCTACCCCAGCTCAGTAAGATTGTTAGCAGCGAGCTTGGATCTGCCTGTCCCCATCAGTGCCAAGGCACCCCACAAAAATTTGGCTCGTCAGTCCCAGTGGAGCAGTGCCCGAGGGGGTAGGACTGCCCTCAACGATCTTAAAGGTCTTTTACAAACTAATGATTCTACAATTCTTTAACTCACGGAGAAAGGGGAGACAGGATAACTGCCTCAGCAAAGAGACAAAGTTGGCACACCAACAAGCAGTGTAAATATGCCATAGATACAGTTAAGCTGAAAATATGAATAATTCTATCCATTATAGCAGCGAGATCCTGGAAGAGCTCTCGCAAGTAATGGAGGAAAACTGTAAGTAATTTTAAGGTGATGCTTGATTTTTCTGAACAGATCTCTGTGCCCAGAGGTGTCTGAAATACCCGTAGATGCCCCATAAGACCCCACCCTGAAAATCTCTGTTAGCTGTGAACTGCAAACCAAAATCCAATTGAATTCAGAAATTTAATTAAAAGCAGCACTTCTGAGCCAGCTGCTGGCAGGCATAACGCTGGTAAAAAGTGACAGCTGCTTCATTGGCAGTGCAATGTCAACAACTGTAGAAGAGGCCAAGGAATAGGCATGGGCCACAACTGCTCAAGGAGCACCCCACTTTGAAGAAGATATTTGTAAAAACGGCTTCAGAGGCTTTTGTCTATGATTTCATAGACAAGATGAAATCATTATAAGATACTTTACTCCTAGTTTATATTTATATTTTGCTGCTGTCCTCCTTGTTTGTTTGGGGGTTTTTTTTGGCTCAGTAGGAGCATAATGCCAATTAAAATTAGTTAAGAAAAATGTTAGTTAAGAGAAAATGTCAGGTTTGCTAAATACAACATAATTGTTCTTAAAAACCTATTTCCTCATTACCTAACAAATCCAGGGTTTGTTTGCAATAAATGTGCATTTCAGAGATCTTTCCAATTTTTACAAGTGGATTTAGATCACTTTGATCCATTTTATTTGCATATGTAAATATACAATTCCCATTTTTAAAATGAGTTATTAATACTTTTCTAAAAAGGCAGCATTTTCTCATTTTAAGAAATTCAAATTTGGTTTCAAGTAAGACAGAGTAGCAAGGGATTAGTATTGTGGCCATTAAGTTCCACAGGGAAGGATGGACCATTCCAGGTACCCAGAATAATTCACACATTGAAAACAGTGAATTGGAACCCAAAATTTCATATCGAAGTTTAAAAGTAACCATTTAGTCTTTGGTTATTTTTTTTCCTGCTAGATCTTCAGGTAGATGTGAAGTGCCCTCAGAAATGATGAGCTGTATCACATAGATATGCTTGTCACAGTTTTTCTCTGTGAAGAGACTATATTGCTTAGTCTAAGAATAACTTTAAAATTCACAGAAAGTGGGAACTGTTGAGCAGTTAAAAATAAAAAGTCATAGGAGGACGCACTGTTAGGCATAAACATTGAGACCCTTCAAATCAACTTGAGCTGTTGAGTTAACCTAAACATTTCAGGTCAGATCCTGAATTCAAAATGATTTGCAGTGATAACTAATGTTTCTCCTTTTATTTCTGTTTTCCTGCTAATGAGTATCAGATATAACATTGCAAGACTACACTGTAAACAACGTGCAAAGTTAATCATTTTCAAAGGAACACTTTATTCACAGTAGGCTGTGTAGGGAAGGAATTAAGCCTGAGTAAATAAACCATGAAGGTAGATGAGAATATACAGAGAAATCAAAAATAAAAAGATGCAAGTTAAAAATTAACTGGGTATATGATGAAAGCAAAATATACTGCTTACGAGGAAAATTCAACAACTGAGTAAAATGCTGAGTAATTTAATTTGTGCGTTAAATTATTTGCAATTTCCTGCATAAAAGTAAAAAAATAGAACAGAAATTCAGGATCTTGCTATGCCAAAGACCTTTTCTTCATCCAAGAGCAGAGGAGCTAGAAGGTTTACACAATTTTATGTCAATTAAAATATTCCATATAAACAACGCATACTTGTCCAAACTAACTGACTTCCACTTCCAGTTCTTTCTGGGCAAAGTCTGAGAAAGAAATACTGCATTGCAATATAAAATAAGCAAATTTCATCTGTTTTGGAACAAGTGAAGAATTACATGCAGTTCAGATATATCAAAATCTTTCTATCTGGCTGCAGAGCCCTATTATTAGGATGTGTTAAACCTGTCCAGAAACTTCTTTCTACTATTGATAAACAATCCACACATTAAATTAGGATATTAAGACACGTATTCCCTCCAGTTCTTATGTATGTCTGTCATTAATCCAAAACAACATTGCCAAACCTCGACCACAGAAATAGTAAAAATAAATACCAGAGGTCTGGGAAGAGAAATCCTGAGGTCACAAAGAGAAGGTAACTTCAAGGGAGTATCCTGGAAATTAAGTCTTATAAATCATCATGGGCTGAAAGAAAGAAATTCAGCAATTGCATAATGCCATTTTACATGGCTAAAAATAATAAGAGTTGTGGGGTGAATGCCAGGAAAAAAAATCACTGGAAAACTTCACAAACATTTATGCTCAAATAAAAGGCTTGAAACAAGAAAGTTGTTTGATGAGAGCCTCCACACACAGAAATGGTCCCTTACAGCCTCCTGCTTGGCATGCCACTTGCTTCGAACGAGTCATTCATGATTACAGCAATCATTTACACAAAACCAGACCCCATTATGTTCATAATATACATTTATATGTATATAAATGGTGGGGATAAAAGGTCAGCAGAATAATCATCGCCATTCTATATTCAAAGTAGGCTGATACTCCTGACTTTCTGGCTAAACTCCTCCATTCTCACTAAAGTGTTTGTTCCTCCACTCTACAGCCTATTCAAAACCATTAAATCACTGCTGGGTAAAACCATTATACTGTAGAAAATGAGGGTCACCCTGAAGAAGATTATCCTATATATGATCCCTAAAGATTTTCCTTGAATAAATGTTTTTTTAAATACTATTTTTTCCTGCCTTCCCCTCTGAGTCTGTTAGAGACTGAAAATTCAAACGTGTGTATCATTTCAGGCAGGGCACATGTAATCGCCTTAAAACCTGAGAATTATTAAATTATATTCAAATTCTTTATATTCTACTGCACTTGCTAAAGAAGTGAGATGATGAATATTGGACCCTGAGTTTTCAGACCTCCTTTTGTCTGTTATCATACTACATGGCTTGGGCAAAATCACAATCACAAGGAAAGCACCAGGAGTTTTGCTGCTGATCACTCACAGCTTTCATCACACAAACCTTGGGGCTCTGAGAACCAGTCTGTAAGAAAGACTGCCAGGCAGCAGTGAGACACCCCCGCATGGCAAAGGATCTCCAAGGAGTGGTGCTCCCTTTACCCTGAGAGAGGCTGGACCCAGTCTTTCAACTCAAAACTATCCCAGTAACATTTTGAGAAAATACTCTTGCTATGCTGCCTGATGAAAAGGTGAAAAACTAACCTGAGTTATCAGCCTGCTGTGCCCATCTCTCTAAACAGCGTTAGTGTATTAATTTTTATGTCATGTGCTGAAACACATTCTGTTGTAAAACACTGCACGTGGTGAATTTTGTTACAATCTTCTTAGAGGAGATTTAGTTTCAAGCAAATTGCATCTCCTTATCCTCATCTACAGCACACCTGAAACAAAGACAATGGAAGAAGTATTTTCTGTTTTCTGCCAAGGACTTCATTTGTATTCATTGTGTATAAAGTCACTGCTTAAGTATTACTCTACGGGGTTCCACTTCTGGACTAGACTGTTGTCCTTGCTGCAGAGCAAACCATTCAGATGACTGTAATTATACCGTACTACCAGGGGGTCCAGCCTGAGCTCTTGAGCCACAGCAGCTTCCGATCAGTTTGCTTGATGGGTAGCAGGGATGTGCTTGGCACAGGGGGTTCTGGATAATCTGATTTCCCACTGATGGAAGCGTGTTAGCAGCTGCTGTTGAAGTTGTATATTGCTGGCTCCCCCCAGAAGCCGGCTGTGCACCCCATCCAGCTCTATTGCCCAGCAGGACCTTGTGACAGCCACTGTCACCTCCTGTACATCTATGTTATTGCACCACACAAAACGCTATTCCACTACACAAAAGGGTAAGACTACACACATTTGCAGTGAAACTTGTTTCTGCTCTTGACACATCTCACTATGCAATTCCATCCAGGGATGAATGGATAATATTCCTAAGTCAGTCTGATGGGATGGTCCTGTTAGCCCTGTCTTGGCCACAAGCTGTGGACATTTCTCTTGTGATTCCCCTGCATCACAGGTGATCATTTCCTTTCATCATTAGCAAGTTTAGGGAACTAACATGTCAGGAAATAACTCTTTTTTTCTAAAGCCAAGCTCTTCTGCCCCCTTAGTCCTCAAAGTACGTCACTGCAGGTCACCACAGGATCACACAAGGCACAGTGCAAGCAGAACTAAGGAAGGATTAATGGGAGGGAAAGTCGCAACTTTCATCATTCAAGTTGCACTGAAAGTTATGTTATTGGACACTACTTTAGGGATTCTAAAGTAAACTCACTCACCAAAACCATCTGGGTTTAAAACCAGAATCCTTTAACCCAGAACTTTTTGGTTATCTAGTTTCTACCCCAGCCTGACAGGCTGCTGGCACAGCAGGGGTACTAGGGAGCAGCCATGGAGAGGCAGGTGCAGAAACCCACTAACACATCAGGGGAAATGCACACTTGGTCAGATAGCAAAGCCTTGGTAGATGGCTCACAGACACATGAAAATGTTGGTTTCCACCTACTCAGGATGAGATGAGACCTGAGCATTGCACTAACAGATCTGTGGCTGTGTAATCAGTCCTCCTTCCAAATTAAACAACTCCTTCCCAGTTCAACCCAGAGTCAGCAAAAAGTGAGCGAAAAAAAGTTTAAAAGCTTCAGTGCAGGGAACCTCTTTGCCATATATGACACTCTTGTCATGTATTTGAAGGTAAGAGTGACAGGGTGGGTAGCACATTCAAAGTCCATGGCTCTGCTAGTGATTTTATAGACGAATCTGCAGCACAGCACTTTTTTCTTTCCATACTCAAACCTACTCCAGGCATTGCCTAGGTGCTTGGCTTTGTATGTTTTTTCTGAGTCATATATATATTTTATTAAAAAAAAAAATAAAGGCAGAAGGGAGGAAAAGAAAAACAGGTGTCATCTAAAAGTGGTGAAAGATTAAGAGAGAGGCAGCTCCAGAGACAGCCAGACCCATGCACAGGCTCCAGCATATGGTAACTTTTTTCCAGAGGTGTCACTACAAGCAAACAACTGCAAATGGAGTTTATCCACCACCAATTTCAGCAATATAACATTTACCCACTTCTTACAGATACCAGAAAGGTGAGTAATTTACCACTGCACCACTGCACCTCTCTTCAGTCACTGGGTAGCCACTTACATGAGTAGAAATGAGTAGCTCTTATTTCAGGAAAGTCTTTTTCATTTCCTTCACATAGAGTTCTACCACATTAACGACATGGAGCTTAGATGACATGAGAGGTGGAACTCTTCCAAAATTCATTTCAGTTCCTGTCAGAAAGTATTGCGTGCCTTTGTGCAGGAAATTATAAAATAGAAAATAAACATGTAAATATACCATTTCAACACATCCTCTACATCAAAGCAGACCTGATGGTTTTAATTTCGGCTTTTTGAGGTTTTGCTTTTATAAGTTGCTGAATTTATTTTGTAGCTCCTGTTTATGAAAAGAACTTTAAAAAGTTATAAATTACATTTATCAAATGAAGAAAAACTGCAGCTATAAAGTTCTCAGAAAAAAAGGAAACAATGTGAACCATGTATGTGCACTTGTGCGAGGACACACACACACAAACTTATGTATTTTTAAGTTAGTGACTGCTGAACCACAGACCACATGTAGAAGAGTAAAAACCACCCATAACCAGATGTGCCACTGTAAAACCCATATTTTAGGATATATTCTATGAAACCCTCAGTGTACAGGAAGACATAAGTTCCCACACTATTAATATCAGTGATATGGATTCCTAGAAAGACTGACTACCTTCACACACCCAAAAATAATCCAAGCTCCAACTGGGAGGTACAGCCCTTAGGAAGTAAAGAGAGGGTTTACTGGAGTGAAAACACAGGATTTTGAAAACCATCCAGCTTAACACAGAAGTGAGAACAGCAGCAAGACGTCACTTCAAACCTTCCGAGAACCAGAGGGCTGCAGAAGGAATTCCACCCTTTCCCATGGAGTTAATACATGAGCAGTGCACTTCAGCTGAGCACGTCGGAGTACGGCTTGTAGGCCCATGCAGAGACACCGTTTGATTCACCATGAAACAGTGGTCTCAGGATACACTTGAATTTTCCTGTGGCAGGAAAGTGTAGCAGTGGGCTAGTGAAGCAAAATGCTTCAGTCCTCTGCTCTATCCACAGCTGAATAGGAAACCCCAATTCAAAAGTTTCCTTCAAGCTATAAAAACAAAGCAAAGCTGGTTCCAGGGAATGGAGAAAAAGTCATTTCCAAAGTCCCTATGCAGCTACAAGTAGAGTATATAAGACCAGATAGCTTTTTTACCTTGGAATATCTCTCACTGATCTAGTAGAGCAAAGTTTGTTGATATTCAGGGTTGCAAACCCATCTGTTTACTCAGGCTTTTGTCTGTCAGCATAGTTTGAAGAGGTCACTTTGAGAGATCAATGTTTTTTCCTGGGGGTTTCTTCAGAGCTACCACAATTTGTTATTGCGTCTCTTTAGAGGCTTTAATTTGTGGTTTTCAAGATTGCATAACTGCACAGAGAGGTAGTGAGAGGCCCACATGAATAGTTCAAAATAAGTTTGACAATATAGTAAATATCTACCCAGTAATTTTCCCTGGACTGAGCACTATGGAATGCCAAAGAAGTTATTAATCAGGCTAGTGGATGAAGGTGGCTTTATGAGGGTTAGAGCATACGTTTCCCTTCAGATGCTAAAATGCTGAATTACCTTGCTCTTGACTGCAACTAAAGACGATGCACCGGGCACTGCAAACCAGAAGTCTGATTAAATTGCTCTAAACCAGCCTATTCAGAATCAGATAAAGGAAAAAATAAAATGAAATTTAATTTTGCCTTTTATTTAGGATTCTTGTAGTAAGTCACATAAAAATGAAGCAAGCTGCCTAGCATCCCATGAGGAGGCTCAGCATTCATTTTTCCATTTTGCAGATGTTAGATGGGAGGCACAGACATGCACAGTCACTTTTGGAGAAGCACAAACTGCACCTGGGGGAATTGCAGGTCCTCAGGGTCTTTGGGAATCTGCAGCCAGAGACCTGGCATTGGCCACAGGCAGAAATGGGGCACTCGGGACCCACAGGTATACTGGGCCGCATGTCCCAAAGTCAGTGTGACAGGCACCTGGGTGAGTGGCAGCTGTAGCAGCAGCTCAGGGATGCATGAGCCACATTTGCATAGCAGAGGGCAGTGTTCAGCATTTTGGACAACTAATGTTCCTTTCTGATGAAGCTGGTGAGGAAGCGATGTGCATGCTGCAAGCTGGGAACCCTGCAAAAATGAAGTGGCAAGATTCTGAGCAGAGACACCAAACTACATTTAAGCTCTGTACTTCTGGGACAGGTCTCCATCTAGTTCAGCAGCAAGGAATTTACAGGCCATAAATTCCTTCTGATGGGTGAAGACTGAAAGTGGCCAGTCAGTGTTCAGCCCTGCATACTGCAAGCACTTTGCTACAGATACACAACCCACCCAATCCAAAACCACTCGTGTGTCCACTCTATGGACAGCACACAAGTCACCAGGACATGCCCGTGAGGTGACGCTTCAGCCCTCAGCTTAAGGATTTTGCCAGACGTGAGAAGCTTGTGTTTGTATGTCACTTGACAGGTGCAGAGAAGTACTGCTGGCTCCTCCTGGGACTCCGTAAAGAAGTATCTGCCCTGACTCGCTGCTCACGTGGAAGCAGCAGGACCCCACTGAGCAGCGGGACATCGCAGACGCAGCGCTCTCCTGTCGCCTGCACCGGCCCCTCTGCCCACCCGTTGTGGCGCTCCCCCCAGCCCCGGCTCCGCGGTGCCCGCGATGCAGCTCCATAGTCCCGAGTGCCACGGGGGGCAGGTGGCGGGGCCGGGGCAGGTGCCGGGGCCGGGGCCGGGGCC
>VZRQ01004348.1:0-13187 GCA_013397975.1 Machaerirhynchus nigripectus | reverse complement strand
GGAGGATGCGGCCGAGGGTTCGAGACCCGGGTGCTCCCGCGGCGCCGGAGCGTGTGGTGGGGCGGAGGCTGTGTCCAGGGGGCATCCGGGCTGCCGGGGCGGGGAGGGGAAGAAGGCGCGGGAAAGGACGCGGCGAGGGCGGCCGGTCCCTGTCACCTGCAGGCGCTGCCGGGACGGCCCTGGCCCCCGCTCCCGCCCCGGCTCCGCGCCCGCGCAGCCCGTGGGGAGCCGGGCCGGGGGCGGGCTGTGCCTGTTGCATTGTCCTTGGCGGGGCTGCCTGTGAGCGCCCGCCGCTATCTGAGGCCGGAGACCCCGGTAGTGCCCTGTGTCGGACTCTCTGCCCTGCCTGATAGCGGCTGCACCCTGCTCCGTTGCACGTCCCTCGCGGCTCCCGCCGGGGCTCTCTCCCCTTTTGTCTGTGTATTTTTAGGTCATTAGAGTGGAGGGGTAGGTAATCCCCAGGCTCAAGTTCCAGAGGGGCGGGTTCTGGCCGGAGGTGGAGTCACTTTTCATTTAAATCCCTGACTATAAAATGGGCTTAAAGAGAAGCGGGATCTCAGCTGTGCTGCACAGACCCCGGCACGCAGGGTGCGTGGGGGCCCCCCGGCAGCCAGCGCCCTGCAGCACAAGCCGCTGCGATGCTCCACTCCCTCGGCGTTCACACCTTGGAGCTGCTCACCCAGGCGGCCGCCTGCATCCTTCTCTTTCCCCGCTTCCTGCTCACCGCCGTGATGCTCTGGCTCCTGGATTTTCTGTGCATTAGGAAGAAGATGCTGACGATGCCCACGGCGGAGGAGGCGGCCAGCGCCAGCGAGGGGCCGCCCCCCGACGACCCCCCGGTCTGCGTGTCCGACTCCAACCGCATGTTCACGCTGGAGTCGCTGAAAGCCGTGTGGCACGGGCAGAAGCTGGACTTCTTCAAGTCGGCGCACGTGGGTTCCTTGGCCCCTAACCCCGAGGTGATCCAGCTGGACGGGCAGAAGAGGCTCCGCATCCTGGACTTCGCCCGCGGCAAGAGACCCCTCATCCTCAACTTCGGCAGCTGCACCTGACCCCCGTTCATGGCCCGCCTGAGGTCCTTCCAGCGCCTGGCCGCGAACTTCGTGGACATTGCCGACTTCCTGCTGGTGTACATCGAAGAAGCACACCCCTCCGACGGCTGGGTCAGCTCGGACGCAGCCTACAACATCCCCAAGCACCAGTGCCTCCAGGACAGGCTGCGGGCAGCTCAGCTGATGAGGGAAGGGGCACCCGATTGCCCCCTGGCCGTGGACACCATGGACAATGCTTCCAGCGCCGCCTACGGTGCCTACTTCGAGAGGCTCTACATCATCCAGGAGGAGAAGGTGATGTACCAGGGAGGCAGAGGACCAGAGGGCTACAAGATCTCGGAGCTGAGGAGCTGGCTAGACCAGTACAAAACCCGGCTCCAGAGCCCCAGCACGGTGGTCATCCAAGTGTAAAAAAGGACCTGGCAAGAAGCGCAGGGGTGGAGAGGCGAGGGAGGGCGGGAGGAGAGGTGGGGAGGGAGAAGGCACTGCGTCGCGGATGGCAGGAGCTGTCTTCCCGCGGGGACACTCGAAGGAGGCTGCTGTGCGAGCTTTCGAGCAAGACGTGCCATAGTCCTTTCTCTATTCAAATCATGTTGATTTGCCAGCCACGCTCTGTCAATACTGTATTTCCATGTGCGTTTTGTAAATAACTCTTTTTCTTTCCTTTTTTTGTTTGGGTTTTTTTTTGTTTGTTTGTTTTTTGGGGGGTTTTTTTGAGAAGCGTTTACTATTTTTTAAGGAGGCTCTCTTCCTACGGGATCTGTTCCCAGCTGCGTGTGTGCGCGGGTGTGTGTCTGAAAAGTTGTGTACAAGTGCTCCGTGCTGCCTAGCAAGTGCTAACTGGGATTTCTAGTATTTCTTTGTGACGACCGATTTTGAAATGGGTTTCTCTAACGCCAGGAAATCGCGTCTGATGTTGTCAAATACTAGAACTGCCAATAGCCAGAGCTGGACGGAATGTCCTATTTATGTGGGGGGGTTTTGTAAGACGTTCGTTCACCTTCCTTTTTTTTATGAATTTTTTTAAATAATAAAGGTTGAGTAACTACACTTCTAAGCTTGACTGCCTTTCTCTATCTTCAGACCGCTACGTTCACTTTCCCTTTTGCCTACCTCGCAACACCCTCCCCGCAGCCGAGGAAGGGCAGGCGGAGCGGCAGGCGGGAGAGGATGCGCTGCCGGGGGCTCGGGGGCGGCGAGCTCCGGCTCGGCGGCGGCAGGAGCGCGCACCGCCCGCGACCCGAAGAAAAGGGAGAGTACTGGGTGTCCCCCGGGAGAAATCCAAACCTCCGGGGCTCCTGGGGGAGGAGACCGGTCAGGAGGACCGCGTGCTCCCTCAGTGACCCCGGCGAGGCGGCCCCGGACTGAGCCCTGAGCCCTGGAGGGCGAAGGTGCGGGGCTGACCGGCGCCGTACAGGCGAGTGAGTCCCGACCAAAACTCCGGGCTGGGGATAGCCATCCTGGGCGGGAGAGCCGCCCCGCCGAGGACACCTCCTCTCGGGCACGCAGGCAGTGCCGGACCGGAGCCCGGACGGGGGCAGCGCGAACCGCACCTGCGGCGAAGCGGGGCTGAGGGGCTCGGGCAGGGCGGCAGCGCCCAGCCTGGCCATGCGAGGCTCAGCCCCATCCCCGGGGGCCGGCAGCTGCGCTTCAAAGGGTGCGGGGTGCCGAACTTTGCTCCCTTGGAGCCCGACAGGTGAGACAGGGCGTGGAGAGCATCCCGCAACCTGCGCAGGAGCCGTGCAAAGCTGCACAGAAATAGCGGGTCTTTAAGGACCACCCCTGGCGCCTCTGAACGCCTCCACGTCCTTGACAGCAGCGGCACGAGGCGCACGAGCTGTTAAGCCCCTAAGTTTTGGAGAGGGGTGCACGGCCCGGAGCCAGGACAAGCCGCGGACGCCCCTCTCCGCAGCCGGGCACCGAGTTGCGCCCGCAGCGCTAAACTAAACCTGCGGGAAGCTGTTTGTAAGGGCGTTGTAGCCCCTGTCTTGACAATGTTCCTCTGGACCCGCAGTGTTCCAATCTCTCAACATGCACGGTTTAGACCAGCACGCGTAACCACTCCCGCCGCTTCCCGCAACAAAAGCAGCACCGAGTGGTCCCTCACAGCGAAATCAGATGCTCCGACCCCTCTCGTCGGTCCTCTTCGCCCCCGCAGTTCCCCTGGAAATCGGACCGCTCTGCTGAGGTGTCAAAAGATCGAGCTCAGGTGCCCGCTTCGGGCTTCCCGACCCGCCTAGCCATTGCGCCTGCTCTGACGGGCTCGAAACCCATTCAGCCCTTCTTCACCTTCCCGCTGCCCCCAAGGGCGCATCCCCCGGCACGGGGCTCAGGGCTGCACCGGTTCTGCTCGGCTCAGGCGTCTCCGGTTGATTCTGGGGCGGCGGGGCGAGAGCCCACCCCGAGATGGGCTTGCTTCCCCTGGCTGGGCGCTGGGCGCCGAGCACGGAGCCCTCTGCGAAGTCCCGGAGCGGAGGGGAGCCTCGGCGGCAGGGCCAGCAGGACAGGCTGCGGTAGGGCATCACCCCGCTTCCCCCGGCACAGGCAGCGCCCGCCCAGGCACGGCAAAGGTGTAGGTGCCTGAGCCTGTCCCCGTCAGTGCCTCCTGCCTGGTGCATGGGCACATCAGCCTCGGCTCCCCCCCGCCACCCCACGAGGGACGAATGAGTGCTCCTCCCTGGTACGAGACTCCCGAGCACCAGCAAATCTCGCCCTGCCCCGCTGCGGGACAGCAGAGCCCCCCGCTCCGCCCTGCTGCCCACGGCTCCCAGCGCGGAGCCGGCCCTGGCCCTGCCCCGCAGCGCCTATCCCAGCCCCACACACGTCGTGCCGTGAAAACCAAAGGCAGAGGAGCAGCGGGTCTCCTCTCTCGGCTACAATCGCCTCCGTGTACGCGATTACTTTTTTTCTCTGTTTTTGTTTGGGTTTTTTGTTGTTTTGTTTTTTTTTTTTTTAAGCTTAGTTTTCCTTACTTTACAATAAAGCCGTTCTTTGCTTTCTCACCTCGTTATCTCTTTCCTTTATATGCTTTCGGCAAGCTTTAGTTGTAATCCGAAGTTACGGGCAAGACCCGGGCACATCCCAACCCTGGCCTGGCCCCCAGGACATTTTCCGGTCATGCAGACAGAAATGGTCACTGTGGGCTTTAATAATAACAGAAACAGCCTCATCTTTACTCTCTACTACTAGCAGATCTTGGTCAAAGGCTATATGAGGTCAGGATTTTTTTTTTTCCCTAAATAAGTCAGCTTTCTAAAGCTACATTCCTCCTTTACACCAAACACAGAGCTCTTATTTATCACTTTCTCTTTAATCAGCAACAGAAGAAAAATTTGCTATGAATTCCTGGAATCCCTGAAAGAGATCACACTTTTCCTTTGCACAAATCAAAGTTATCTGCTCCTATTATATCCTCCACTTAAAATGAATCATAAGCCTCCATCCCACTGAGCTTTCTCGGGGATACTTGTTTAGCACAGACGAGAACAATACGCTGTACATCTAAAGAGCCCAGGGCTCTAGAAGCCTCTCCGACTGATACAAAGGATTGAGAAACGTCCTATCTTTAAAATGCATTTTTAGTGCCTTTCCACCTCCCTAGTGCATGACAAACAGAAGTCACAGAACGCAGAGAGATTTATCAGAGAGAGATCTGAGTGGCAATTACATGTTCTGTCAATAATTAATTGAATTATGTCCTCATCATAATTACATACAGTCCTCTAGCCAGGAGGAGAAAAGAAAGAAGGAAGTTGTGGTGTGGTCAGAGGGGGATCTCAGGACATGGTTCCAGTCATTAAAAATGTGATGTAACGTTGCAATCTGGTGTATTCTGAGGCACAAATGGGGAAACACAAATGAAACCAACTACTAAAATATTATTTGCTTTACAGCACGGAGACAGAAAAAGCACTTGCCTTCATTAGTTGTTTTCATTACTACCTTCTGCTGGGGATTTAAAGGTATTTTGCCATGCAAAGACCAGAGGTCTTGCTCATTTGAACTGTGAGCTATATGTTGTAGGCTTTCTATTGTTCACCACATACTATCTGACTATAGTGGATGTTTCTGATATTTGAAATAAAAATTTTAATTGGTCCAGAAATTAAAATTAGTCCAGCAAAGCATCCTATATTCAATACAAATGTAGAAATGACACGTTCAAATAATCTTGCAAGCAAATTCTTACTCTGACACTATTTTTTCTGTACTTCTTCCAGTCATAAGGGAGATCATCATATCATTATTAATTTATTATTTACTAAGAGCTGTTAGAGTACTCTTTTGGTACACAAATGCAAGAAAACAAAGATCTCAATTCAGTTCTCACACAAGTTTTGCACTGGTGTAACTTCAATGACACGGGTGTAGTCACTTCAGAACCACCTGGGTGTAATTATGATCAAAATCTGGGCTATTGCACTTCCTTTGCTTTTCTAATGGTTCAAAACCTCTATTTTTCTACAGCATGCTGCGGAAGACAGCTGTTTGCATACAGAGCTTAAAAATCATCCTCAAGTTCCTCCTCACTGCCAGTGCCAGTGTCCTATATCCTGCCACAATTTAGGCATGTCAGCACATTTCCTCACCGTTCTGCATTCTCCCCACAGCATGAGAGTTGTAAACCCCATCGATATGTGTTTCCCTCCACTTGTTAAGGCACATCCTCCTGGTGTCTTGAGCTTTAGATCAGGTAGCTTTTCATTCTAATTGCTTTTAAGATCCAGCTTCCAAAAGGGAATTTGACACCTGCTTCCCTCCTTGCAAATTTCTCTTTTCAGACAAATACTTGATGATGCATCTTGAAAGAGGTTCATTTATGACCTCCACTTAATTGACTAATTCATCTATTTCTCATCTTCTTGGCCTTCTACCTGCTTCTTCAGAGATTTTGGAAGTGGTTTACAGTGTAAATGCACTAACACTCAACGGCCAAAAACATCTTAACTAGAATTGCAAACAGTATTCAGTACTTCCTGGGTGAAAATGCTATGCAGAACAAGGTCAAAATCCTTCAGCTAATATGTTTTGCATGAGAATCCTTCTCAGGGCTTATGCCCTCAAAAGTGAGGCTCCCTCAGTCTGGTCCATGCACTGCCAATCAAACTTAGAAGATCAGGCCTGTATGTTGTTTTATTTCTCTTTTGCAAGTCAATGGTTCCATCCTGACTTTGTTCATGGAAGCATTTGCTTCCATTTCCTTTCAAGTAATAAATATCCTCCATCTTAAAAGGACCTTTAGGACATGGCCATATGGGGTAAGGTAGCTCCACCCCCTGCACATCATCCCCCAGTGCCCAGAATTACTCCAACGTTGGAGGTGATCCCTGAAAGTCTGCTAAAGCTATCCAAGAGCTGCATTTCTTACTGGAGTCTTCAAGAATGAACTGGAACATGGTCCCGAGCAGAACGGTATTCCATTATCCACTAAAAAGTAATGGGCACTATGAAAAATTATAAACAGATATAGATTTCACTGAAACCCCCAGCAATGAGGGGTTTCAGTAAATGAGGGTAATGAGGGTAAGAACCATGGCAAAACTTCCATTCTTTTATGGCCATCTTCTCTCTCTCACCATCTTAGGTTTATAAACAACTAGTGCTTGAGCAGTCTGCATTTGACCAGATTTTCACATTCCATTCCAAGGCACCCCAGGTTGGATTTCGAGGGTCATATTTCTATTTTTCTTGCGTCTTGCTTTTCT
The DNA here is from genome assembly GCA_013397975.1 of Machaerirhynchus nigripectus. NCBI lineage: Eukaryota > Metazoa > Chordata > Aves > Passeriformes > Dicruridae > Machaerirhynchus > Machaerirhynchus nigripectus. The sequence continues at coordinate 6,430 of VZRQ01004348.1, read as the reverse complement.
TGCCTGACGAGTCAGTCAGGATATACATTAAGAATCACAGCATATTCTGAGCTGGAAGGGACCCACAAGGATTATCAAGTTCAACTCATATGAATGGCCCATATGGGGATGAAAGCTACAACCCTGGCATTATTAGTACCATGCTCTAACCAGCTGAGCTCATCCCAGTCCATCCCTTGCAGTGTACAAAATTCAGTATATTCATTTATCATTAGAGGTTATCAGGTATAATTCCTCAAATTATATACCTCATTACAGAAATCAAATGAGGTGTCACTGCACAGAACCTCACTTCAAGTATCATAAATTCAAAAAATTTTGTGTTTGAACATCTACCAGAGCTTTTTCTGAGTTCCTGTAATGTTGTAAGCATAATTATGCCAAGCTATCTTTAGTGGCAAAGACCTGATAGCGAGAATAATTTCTAAGAATAAAAAAATAATTTCATAACATCTGGATAAAATTTTAAATGTATGTTTATTAAAAATGTTTTATTAAGTTATAAAGAAATTTTTTATGTATGACTTTTACGAATTGTTATAATGGAAGTGACCCTTAAAAAACCTATGGTACTGAGCTGAAGAAATTCTGAAAGTTGCACAATTCCATGCAAGGAAAACAATATTATTTGATCACTTTCCATTTGTGATGAAGGACTATCAGGAAAGAATAGGGTGCAAGGCTGCTGTCAACCAGATTTGCAGCACATGGACATAGAGAACATACTGTGCCGCTAACACAGACACATACAATTGCAGAGATCAAAATTAGCCCAAAGTGGTTTTGGAACATTGGAAAGGGAGAGGCAGGGAGTTGTGCATTTTAGAGAATAAAATAGTTATTTCAAGAAGTGATAAATATACAATTTTTTTTTTTAAATTACCAAGTTAATTTCTATTTCTTCTCACTCAGAAGTGAAACACATCCATTGCATGTGTGTTGGTGAATAACAAACAGTTCTGGGGAAATGGAAGAGATTAGATGAAACTCAGTTGTCTAGTTCCCTCTATTTCATTTAATCTTTTTTCCTTTTAACTGTATATTGCCTTCCCCAGAATGCATGCCACTGGAATGTCTATGATGGCTCTAATTTTTTGATGTTCATGCAGATCTGTATGTGTCTCTGACAGTGTTTAGCTTGACTGAAGTATCTTTGTTACGAAATAATCTACCATGACATCAAACTGAGTCAATTTTTCTATCTACCTGATTAGAGCAAAAGTATGGCAAGCAAATGCAACAGAAGAATTTGGAACTGTTCCCCAGAACTGACCGGCCAGACCTCTCCTATTCCCATGACATGTCTTCAGTTGATTCATTCAGCCATAATAAATTCCAGAAGTTATCTATTGGGAAGAACAGAATGGAAGGAAAAAGAGCAGAATGAGGAAGAAATGTCATTGATCTTGCATTTTGGTGGTTTTTTTACTGACTGAGTAAAAGTCTTCTACTGCATTCTTATGAACACAAAGACAGTTTTGGAGGAACTCCAAAAGTTCCATAGTGTCCATATCCCCGTAGTGATTTACCAGCAGAACTAAAACAAATTGATATGTACCATAGAAATAGATCTGCTTTCTAAAGCTGGATAGGAAGCTACCCAGAGAGATACATATTAGCACTTCCTGCAGACACTGCTTGAAGCTGGAAATACCTCTTTTTCCTTTTACCACATATTCTGTGTCACTAGGAAATCACTTTGGAATCTTCCGTTTTGTTAATAAATCTGATCCCAAGAAAAGAGACTTGACAAAAAGGAAAATCAGACTTTACTCTGTCTTTCCAGTTATTGAATGCTGAGTTCATTTCTAGATCTGTCAAGCCCATCTTGCTCAATGCAGTAAGACAGTGGTTCAAGGGCCAGACAGTGGGGAAGAAGCCACTGATGTCTCTGAGAGAGACTGCAGCAAAGTATTACAAATGTGGGAGATAAGGGCCAAACTGTGGGATGATGAGAAGAGGAAGAGGATTATCTATTCCCATGCACAGCACTGACAGCTGACAGACATGCACAGATAAATATTGTCTCTGAAACCTGGTGCTATTTTTGCTACCAGGTGAGCAATCAGGGCATTCATTGCAATTCTTGTGTCAATCGTTTTTAGACGATGGATGTGTCATCATTGCAAAATGGAATTTGGGCTTTTTTGGAAAAGAAATCAACACTTAAATCATACTTTTGAGCAAGTCAAAAGACACCCAAGGGTATGATTGCCTTGTATGCTGTTCTTTTTAATAAGGCCAAGTAAAAGCATCACTGGATGGGATCATAATCATCTGCTGCTTTAATGCAGACAATCGAAGAAGTCTCCTTACTGATGGCTGTAAATTCATCATTATGGATACCACTCAGAGTCATTTGGCATGACATTTTTTATGCATAGAACAGAAAAGTGCAGTATTACTCCTGAGTGATTGGATGAGTTGAACATCCATTAATGCGCATAACAGAAAATGTTTCCCAGCTCTGACTTATCTCCTACACAAACTGAGAAGATGCAGATTGACTTGCTGCTGTTTACTAAAATTTTTGGTGAATTTTTTCGTTCTGTCCAAAGTCCTGTTTATCTGAGAACCTACTATCATCATGCATTGTAAATTGTACTGCTGACTCAGATCATAATAGTCTGGCTGTGTTCAGATATTATGAAATTTACTGGATGACATGCAATATGAGAGAAAATTAGTTGCACTAACCCCATAATGAATAAACATTTCTCAGTTCACTGCTTTGGGAAATGAAGGAATTGGTAGATCATAAGCCCAGGAAAGCTGGACAAAATTTTAATCAAAGTTTTATCCACCCAGTTGCCATTTCAACCTGGTTAAAATCCATGTGTCATCCATCTGAAAACTGAAAAATTAGTCCACCAAGAATTTATTATAACATAAAAACATTAAAAGCAAAACAAAAAGCCCCTATGCTCATTTTCTTAATACACTAACTTTTTCATTTAAGATGTTTCATTTCTAAATGTAACTAGATTAAATTTTCCAGAAAAAAAAAAATTCATTTTCCATTTTGGCCAACACAAAAATATACATTTTCCTGTTATTCAAGTGAAACAAAATATCCATTATTCAAATTCCCTCTTCTGTAGTGTTTCTTCCTGTTCGTGAATTGTTCAGAAAGTAGTTATGATCAGTTAATTCATTCACACACTTCATCGATCAAATTACATGAAGAAATTTCAGCCAAGAATGTATCAACTAATTGTTCACTTAGAATACTTACTTAGCTGTGATATAGAACAATCACTTACATGAACAGTGTCATATTTTCTCCCCTGCTGATTATATGGCTTTCTTTTTTCAGAGGGGAAATACCAAATATCAAGTAATGGCATTTCTTAGATGTGAAGTATCAGACAAATAATCATTAAATGTTTACAAGTTATACAAAGTTTCTATCCAGATATCAGCATTATCCATCCTGAAGCCAATGACACATTTTCAGAACTCTGAACCAGTATCTTTTATTTAATAGTATGCACAAACTAGAGTTTATAGGAGAGATCTAGATAGTAAGGATACTCCAAAAAAATAATAATTTAAAAGTCCAGATCTTAGGCTTCCAGTATAAGCAATAGGGAGGATTCAATCCTACCTCAGCTGCCAGATAGTGAGGACACTTACTTAAAGGAGGACATTTTGGTACAAGCCCAGCCCATGTCCATGGATCTGAACCTGGAAATTCTGTAACCTGGACAATGTCATAGCCTGTGAAATACACAAACCATTTTCTTGGAACTTTAAGGGTAGAGGTACTGATCTGCACTCGTGGGGAATGGCTGGAGTAAGACTGTTCACTTTCCTAGCAAAGCTACTTACTGAGGATATAAAACAGCTGTTTTACAGTATCAAGCAAAATATCAGGTACATGCCATAACTGTGAGGCTACTATTTAATTCCAGATGACCAACATTCTTCTTTATTTTATTCTGACCAGAAAGGTTATTCTGACTTGAGAAAGCTTCCCAACATTTATCCAATACATTCCCCCACAAAAACACTGAATTTACCAGAAATTCCCACACACTCCAAACAAAACCCAAAAAATCCCAAAGAAAACCCCAAAAGAAAAAAAAGAAAAGAAAAAGAAGAAAAGAAGAAACGTTTAATCCAAAACTTTTAGTTCAGCTCTAGGATGGACTTGTGGACTTGCTTGTAATTGCTTTCATTGTCTGACTGACCAACATTACTTATCTTCCCCTGCTGTGCATATGACCAAGTGTTGTGTAGGCAGGCGTGCTGGCCAATAAAACCTCAAAAAGCAGTGAAACATTCTCATCAGTGCAAGCAACAGTATAAGTAATTGTCTTGTCTTATCTCCCCAGGCCCATTCTTTTCCTCTCTTTCTCTCTCACTTGAATTTCCTCAGAGATGTTCTTTCTCCATCAACATAGCCTCATGTTACTTCTCTGCAGCTCTGCTGCCCTCCATTCTAAAATCTGGCATTACAGTGAAACTTCCAAGAATTCCATTCTCTGAAGCATTATGAGTCACACTGTAGTCCTCAGCAATATTTTTAAAACACCAATGTTTTTTTAATCACTCTTGAGACCCACAGAAGAAAGTAAGGATATTATCTTGCTAACTTACAGTCGTGGTTGTTTTTTCTATTGCCACCCACACTCTCTCATCTTTCTCCAGATACTCTGCTCCAGTCTCTCAATAGTGCAGGCATATGGTATTCAAGCATGCCAGAGTCTGACTTCAAGTTTTAGTCATTTTTCTTCCTGTAAAAAGGATGGAGGGACATTAAGCCTATAACCATGTGAGAGCTTTCTTTATGTGAGACTTTTATTAGGGTTTATATATTTTAAAAAATTATATGCTATACTGTAAAACTAACAAAGAAATATCAGGTCTAGGCCATAATTCATCTTATCTGAATACCAGCAGTGCCATGTGTCTGGTATGTCAGTGGCAGCACAGAAATCACTGGTACAACCGTGAACATAGGAAGGGGAGAATTTGTGCCTGCTTCTGGCAGTGATCTCAAAAAAAGCATTTTAACGCAGGAGATGGTTATCTTCAGGAGCTGTAGTTGTAAATACTATCCCTGATAAGAAAAACATAAATCTTTATTCAACTGTTTGAAGAACTTTCCATTTTAATTAGAAAAAAGAAACCAAGTTACTAAACTATAGTAAAGTTACCAGTTCATTTTCATTGTATGATTCAATGCTTGCTCCTTTTTTTCGAGCACGAGGGATGAGGTAGTTTGTATTACAAAAGAGTTATTTGCAGCTTAGGACTGAAGTTCCACAAATTGCTGTTATCTGCTGTGCAGATGCTCATGTGACACACTGAATAAATATACCTTAAGGTAAGCACATAACACTGGACAATGGGCATTCAAAAAGAAGATCCCTAAAGACAACAATTACCTGAGTTCTGTAGAGAACAGCTTTTGCACGAAGCACTTGAGGATGACTGGCTGCCCCATGATAGTTTTTAGACAAAGCTGCCAGGAAATAAGAGGATGAAGAGACCTAGATTCTAAATTACCAGCTGATCATGTGAAGAAAATACATACTTAGGTCTCAAAAGTTACTGAAAAATGGTCAGTGAGCTTGCCTGTGCAAGAGATGGTTGAGAGAACTGTGAAAATAAACACATCATTGAGAAATGGAGGTAGGATGAGTGAGATTTACTTAAGAAAAGGCGAGAACAGTGTTAAAAGAAATAGAAAAGAATCCATATTAAATAGTAGCATTAATGCAGTCAGCCAGGAAGCTACAAGTGATCAAGACTCCTCAAGAATCAAAGTTAGATGAAGGATTTTATACACACTTATTCATGTATTTTTTTGTCTACATAAAATAAAACACAATCACACTGAAACTGCTCATTTGACATCCAGTTAATATAGGGCTTTTCTCTCTCACTGCCTCTTACTGCAAGAGTGGAAAAGCAGTAAACTTGCTTTTCATTTTGGTAGGCTTTTGCTTCTAGTCTATGTGTCTTCAAGAAATCTTCACCATTTGTTTGTTTGATTGTACCATTACTAAACTTTTGGAGCATGTTTTAACTCCTGGGCTGCATCCAAAGCAGTGTGGGCAGCAGGTCAAGGGAGGTGGTTCTGCCCCTCTACCCTGCCCTCATGAGATCCCACCTGGAGTTCTGCATCCAGCTCTGGGGTCCTCTGCGCAAGAAATACATGGACCTGTTAGAGTGAGTCCAGAGGAGGGCCACGAAAAGGATCAGAGGGCTGGGGCATCTCTCCTACAGAGACAGGCTGAGAGAGTTGGGATTGTTCAGCCTGGAGAAGAGAAGGCTCCAGGAAGAATTCATTGTGGCCTTCCAGTACCTACAGGTCTTATAAAAAAGAGGGAGTGCAACTTTTTACACAGACGGGTAGTGACAGAACAAGGGCTAAAAGAGGAGAGATTAGATATAAGGAATGTGGATACTGAAAAGCTGC
>VZRQ01004347.1:202859-223725 GCA_013397975.1 Machaerirhynchus nigripectus | reverse complement strand
GCTTTCCCGAGGCTCAGAGCCGCTGGCTGCTTGGCTTTGGAAGGCTGCAGGGCTTTGGGAGGGCACAGCTCACTGACCTCTGGCGTGGGGAGTCGCTGCCGAGGTGAGCGTTTCCTCTGCAGCGTTCCCAGGGAACTGATTAACTAATTGATTAACTGTTACCTGGTGCTGATCTCGTCCCATTTTGGAGATAACTCCGGGAGTGAGGCAGGGACCTTGGTTTGACCTTGTGTGTTCCCAGCCTGGAGATCCAGGAGGTGTCCAGGCTCTTCCCGCTCCTGGTGGCACCTCGGGGACACGGTGGGCTCTGTCCTGCTGAGGAGGATTTCTCCCTGCTGGAGACTTTTCCTCGTTTTCCCTCTTCCTTTCTGCCTTTTCTCGTGCCTTTGCCCTCTCCAGCCCGGGTCAGCCTGGGCAGGTTTCGGTGTTTTTTGTGTCAGTGCTGGTTCACAGTGTGTGAAATGTCACTGTCATTGTCAGCTGGGCCCAGGCCTCAGGTGGAGAGATTGGCCTCGTTTTTGGGCACGGTTCTGGCAAGGTTCCTTTTTAGTGAGTAAAACCACCCTGATACCTCATTCTGAGTGCAGAATTCTGAAAATCAGGAGAATATTCACTAGAAAGGTGCTGATGCAAGAGGAGCAGCAGATCTGAGGCAGGGGCTGTGTGATGATAAATGGGGGTAACTGGTTCATCCTGGGAGCTGTGGGACGGGATCCCATTAAAGGAGTGCCCTTCCCACCTTGCCAGAACAGCTCAGTAACTCAGAGAAACTTGTCATAATTCCAGATAATCCCAGAAGTGTGCCCACAGGAATGGTTTGTTTGTGCTTCCCAGTGCACGTTCTGGTGTCTGCTGCTAGCCAGGCCCTCTTTGCACAAGCCAGGCTCAAGGAGAAGCCATCCCTGGGGGCTCTCTGCTTTTCCCTGGGCTCCCAGTGCAGGAAGGGTCTCACGGTTCAGCTGAATACCAGTGTAAAAAAATCAGTGAGCAAAGGTGAGTTTTACCCTGGGATCACAGAATCACAGAACATCCCGAGCTGGAAGGGACCCACAGGGTCCTGGCCTGGCACAGACACCTCAGGAACCCCCCCAGGCCTGAGAGCGTTCTCCAGACCCTCCTTGCCTGTTGATCTCCCGGAATAAGGAGCGTGGGAGGAAGCCTGCAGCAGGAGTTGTGTTCCCAGGCTGAAGCCGTGGGGTCTGAGCCCTGGCAGGGTCTGGGGCAGGGGGCAGCAGGGCTGAGGCAGCTCAGCAGGGACACTGAGCCTGCGAGGATTTGTGTCATTTGCTCTTCCAAGCAAGGCTTGAAAGGTGTTTAATGATCCTGCTGTTTGTGTTCTGAAACGTGTCGGGGTTAATTCCGTCTTGCTGTCCCGCTCGTACAGCTCGTGTGATCAGGAATCTCATTAGAAGTTGGGAAGTGCTTTCTGTTAGCTTCTGCTGGTCACAGAGTTTCCATTTGGGTTTTTCTTCTCCGATCAAAGCCAGTGCTGGGGTTTGGCACAAAGTGGGGAGTTCCTGCCTGGGATCCTAAGGGCAGGAGGAGAAGGTTGTGGCTGGACAAGGGCTGTGTTGGGGTGGGCATGGGGGCTTGAACAACCATTCCCCCAGAAAGGAAGAAATGAGGATGCTAAACCCCATCTAAAAGAATTCCTCTGAGGAATCTTTTAACTTGAGGCTCTCCAGCTTTCCCACATGCAGCAGCAAGGCTCTGAAGAGCAGCCAGAGCCGTGGCTTCCCGTGACTGTCCCTGTCTGGTGGTGGAGGGAGCAGGAGACTTCCCGGGGTTTTGGGGGATATTTTGTGCCCCCGAACCCAGCAGGGTTTGGGGTGTGGGGCTCTGCTGGTGCTGTCACTGTCACGGAATCACCGAATAGTTTGGGTTTGAAGGGGCCTTCAGAGGTCGATCCTGCCCAGCCCTGCAGTGTCCCCCTCCCTCAGGGCAGGGAGCGTTCCCCTGGCTGATTTTAGCAGATGATTCAAGCATCAGTAGTGCAGGACAGAACTGTAGGATGTGGCTGGATGTGACACTTCGGCTTTCAGGGGGGGCTGCTCTGTTTTGATTTCACTTTGCTTTTGAAGCTTTGACTTTCCTCGTTGTGCTGCTCATTTGGTGGAAATTGCAAAAAGCCAGGTTGTTAAAAGAAGAGAAAGTGGAGAGGGAAATTTTCCCCCAGCACAGCTCATTGCAGAAGGTGCTCGTTGTCACTTAGTCCTGACTCTGCAGATTTTCAGGAATTCTTGCTGACTTCCTATCTCCCGTCTTCCCTTCCCGCTCCAATGAGCAATTTACTCCAGCATTTACCAGTTCCTAAAGTGGTTATGGCAATGCATATTGAAATGGAAGCTCCAAATTATCCTGCAGAAACAAAAGTGCAGCTCCTTGTGCTGGGGAGGCTGCAGGGTCGGGCTCGGAGCCAGCAGGATTTGGGATTTGCTGGAGATCGAGATTTATGGAATGGGTTGGGTGGGGATGACCTCAAAGCCCACCCAGTGCCACCCCTGCCATGGCAGGGACACCTCCCACTGTCCCAGGCTGCTCCCAGCCCCAGTGTCCAGCCTGGCCTTGGGCACTGCCAGGGTGGGAAGTGTCCTATGGAAGAGAGTGGTGCCATCTGTCCATATTTTTGTTCTGCTCTACACTGATTTATCTGTGCATATCAGGCTGTAGTTCTGTGTCTCGTGCCTTCATTTTTCATTTCACCAGAGACAGAAGACCCTTCACTGATTTTCTGACCTCCTTCTAGGGCAATTTATTCATCTGATGGAATCCACTGGGGTGACTTGGCTTCTGCGCCATCAGTTTTAAACTAAAAACACAAAGCATTTCTGTGCCAAAACCCAGAAGCAGCTCCTGCTTCTCCCAGTCCCTGTGATGGCCCTGAGTCCCCTGTGCCAGGCTGTGCCATCCCTGCTGAGAGCTCTGCCTGTCCAGGGACAAACATGCATGCTGGTGTCACCCCTCACCTTCCAGCTCATTGGCATTCTCCTGTGCTCCACCCCAGGTGATGAATGGATTATTTTTGTTACTTCCCAGTGCAGCAGAAAAGGAGCTCTTCAGTGGCAATTTCCATTTTTTTTTTTCAATTTAGAAATATAAAAACCCAAACAAAAATAAAGCACAGGAAGCATGGATGAAGAGGTGCAAAGCAGTTGGGGTAATTCTGCCAAAACCGGCCATGCTGCCAAAGTTTCCAGGGTTGTTTCTGTTTGGGTAGGAGGCTAAAAAATTTTGGTTTATAAATTTCTCTTCAGTTTTCCTCCATGCTGACAGAAGTGGCCCATGGGCTGTCCAGGGACTCCCCATCCCTGGCAGTGCTCAAGGCCAGGCTGGACGGGGCTCGGAGCACCCTGGGGCAGTGGGAGGTGTCCCTGCCCATGGCAGGGGTGGGATTTAGGGTCCCTCCAACCCACAGCAGTCTGGGACTCTGGGACTCTGTGGTGTAAATGCTGTTTGTGTCTGGTCTGTCCTCTCTAAGCAGCCCAAGCCTCTCCTGTCTGCCCCTCGCTGTCACATTTGTTCAGTTTCCCATTTCCAGCTGGCACTGAGGGGCTGCTGGGGGGTGCCAGGTGGGACAGAGCTGTGCCCACCCCTCACCACTGCCCTGTGAGCCCCTCTGGGGTGGGGCCCAGGAGAAAGGGCAAGCAGGGATTGCCATTCCCAGCCCCAGTTTGGGCTGTGAGGTCACAGAGCATCCCAGAGCTCTGCAGGGTGCTGGGGGCTCTCTCCATCACCCTGGGAGCACCAGCTGAGCTCCAGCTCACCCAGTGAGCCCGGGGCTGAGTTTGGGGTGCAGCGAGGGCAGGGCAGCTGTGCTGAGCCCTGCAGCAGCTGTGCCAGCTGTGCCAGCTGTGCTGGGCTGTTCTCCCCAGCAGCCCCCGTGCAGGCAGCCAAGGGCAGCTGCTGCTCAGGAAGCACCACACGTTCCCAGGTCTGAGGCACGGGAAGGGCATGAGCAGATTCAGAAAGCGCTGAATATTTTTAATGAACGTGTCTGGGCCTTGCAAAGAAACAGAGGAAGGAAGGAAAATTTCTCGGAGGTGGCTCCTGGGCAGCCTTGTGTTTACCCAACAAGAATTGCCTTGAGGAGGAGCGTGGTGTGTCCTTGAGGGGAAGGGGGAGCAGAGCTCAGGGGCTGCATGCAGCTGAAGGAGGCTGCCTGCTTAGTAAAAAGTCAATTCTTGGTTTTTTTATTGCTGCTCAATTCTTCCTTTTTTTCGAGCGGAGAGACTTCTCTTGTCCTTTGCAGGTAGGCAGGACTGCCCTGGTTATCTCATCAGGATGGGCTGTGCTTCTAAACGAAGCCGGTCCCAGGGCCCTGCTCTGCAGTGGCCTCTGGGTCAGGAACTGATGGCAGCAGCAACAAAAGTGTCCGGGTGCATTTCCGGGCCCGGCTGCCTGACCCAGTGCCTGCAATTACTGATTCACTGCTCGTTTCCATTAAACTGCCTGGTCATGGCCCCGTGGGTCACAAACTCCTCCCTGGGACCGGGGATGGTTTGGCTGCACCAGGATGGGTGTGGGGAGCTCCTCACGAGGGGCAGGGCACCCTCAGCAGGCGGGGTTTAGATCAGGTATTAGGGAAGTTTTTTTCATGGAAGGGGTTGTAAAGCACTGGAACAGGGAATGGTGGAATCACCACCTCTGGAGGGATTCCAGAGTCCCGTGGATGTGGCACTGGGGGATGTGGTTTAATGGTGACTGTGGTGGTGGTGCTGGTTGGACTTGATGATCTGCAAGGTCTTTTCCAGCCTTAGTGACTCGGTGACTCCCTGGTCCCAGCTGGTGCCTGTGTCACCCACCTTGGGGCTGGGAACGGGCACATTCCTGCAGAGTAATGTTCCAGTAGTGACAGAATTGGATGAGATGTGGATTTACTCTGATTCCCTGTCCCCACACCATCCTGCACCCCGGTCTCTTCTGCCTGGGGCATCCCTCACCAGCACAGAGCTGGGGTTCTCTGCTGGGCTTGGCTTACCTCGGGCAGGAGCTTTGTGCTGGTGCCTCTGCCCGAGCTGCCTCTCCCTCATCGCACAGTGCTTAAGGTTATTATCTTCTCTGGCAGCAGCTCTGAACTCTGCCCCTGGTTCTTCCTCTCAGTTCAAGTCCGAGTCCCGCGGGAGGCGTGGAGAGGCAGCAGGAACGAGTGAGGTGGGAAATGCTGGCAGTGGGTTTTATGAGAAGCTGTGGTTTCCCTGCAGCACGGGGCAGGGGATGCTGGCTCCCCGAGCTCCCCACGCAGGGCGGGGAGTCACAGGCATTCCTCACCTCCCCCGGGGGCTGGGGAAGTGCCCAGGACCAGATCCCTCTCAGACATGTTCACACCTTGAACTCAGTGCCAGCGGTGGCCAGGAGGGGTTGGAAAACAGGGCAGACACCGGCGTGACCGGGGGATAAATCTGTGTCGGGGGCAGAGCACCCGTCCCTCCTACCTTCTCCTGGCTCTGCTCACCCCTGTCCCTGGCACCTTCTTCTGGCTCTGCTCACCCCTGTCCCTGCTCACCCCTGTCCCTGTCACCTTCTCCTGGTTCTGCTCACCCCTGTCCCTGCTCACCCCTGTCCCTGGCACCTTCTCCTGGCTCTGCTCACCCCTGTCCCTCCCACCTTCTCCTGGCTCTGCTCACCCCTTCCCTGTCACCTTTCCCAGGCTCTGCTCACCCCTGTCCCTGTCACCTTCTCCTGGCTCTGCTCACCCCTGTCCCTGTCACCTTCTCCTGGCTCTGCTCACCCCTTCCCTGTCACCTTTCCCAGGCTCTGCTCACCCCTGTCCCTCCCCTATCCCAGCAGAGGGGCTGGGGATCCCAGTTCAGCCTTGGATCTCCCCTCTGGATTCCATCATCAGACACCAGTCAGGGCAGTGGATCATCTGCAATAGGATCCTCAGATTTCTTGCCCTTCCCCTTCTGCCTTTGTGTCCTTTGTCCCTGCGGAGTTAATGGGAGTGTGGGTGGCTCTGTGTTTGGAAAATGCTGGGAAGTGACTGCAATCATCTCAAGAACGGGCAGATGCTCTCCAAAGGCCCCGCTGGCTTGTCAGGCTTCCCTGGCTCTGCATCTTCCAAAACTTCAGAGGGAAGAAGGCTTTCCTGCTCCCTCCCCTCCTCAGGGTTGTTTGAGAGTAAAACTGGCCTAAATCTATCATGAAGCGCAGGGAGTGTGGGCTCATATTCAGGTGTAATTCCAGCCCAGGTTATGTTCAGTTCAGACCAGGGGCTGATATTGCATCGTGGCATTCAACTCCATCCAGGCTTTATTTGTATTCCAAACCCATCCATTGCAAAGACTGCTCCTTATAAGCACAAAGAGCTCCAAAGCATAAATATTTATTCCTTAAAGGTTAAGATTGCCTTAAATCATTCCAGCTTATTTGGTGAGCAGCAGTTATAATTAAAATAAGCAGTTGAACTCGATCTGCATGTATGAAATGCATATATATGTGTATATAAATATATATTTATATATACTTGACTCGGATGCGGATGGAAGCCGTGGGATAATTGCTTCCATCACATCAAAAGATGCACTGATATTGTTCCTGGATTGGATAATAAATCAACATAAAGAAGCAGCTGAAATTACATAATGGCAAGTCACGTTTGATCAGGCGGCAGAAGCCGAGGTGGGGAATGAGCAGAGCTCGTCTCGAGTGCTGGCTGGAATTGCAGGAGATAATTATGCAAGTTATGGAAATTATTCCAGTTTTGGGTGTGGAGAATTCATAGAACCCAGGCTGGTTTGGGTTGGAAGGCACATTCAAGTTTATCCCATCCCACCCCTGCCATGGCAGGGACACCTCCCACTGTCCCAGGCTGCTCCCAGCCCCAGTGTCCAGCCTGGCCTTGGGCACTGCCAGGGATCCAGGGGCAGCCACAGCTGCTCTGGGATGTCTCTGATTCTGGATTAGTGTTGGGGCAAAAAAAAAAAGAATAATAACAAAATTATTTTCTGATCATCCTTTTCTCATGTTTTTCCTGCAGAGCTGTTTGTAGCTCATCTCCCCCTATCCCAAGGAAATCCTCACCTGGGAGGGTGGGCAGGCCCTGGCACAGGGTGCCCAGAGCAGCTGTGGCTGCCCCTGGATCCCTGGCAGTGCCCAAGGCCAGGCTGGACACTGGGGCTGGGAGCAGCCTGGGACAGTGGGAGGTGTCCCTGCCATGGCAGGGGGTGGCACTGGATGGGCTTTAAGGTCCTTTCCCACCCAAACCAGGCTGGGATTCCATGGTCCTGTGTTGGAATATTGTGCTTTGGCACCTGGAATTGTAGGGACACAGATCCATGAAGGGGTTCCGAGTGCAGGAGTGAGTTTTTATAACAGACTGAAGGTTTCAGAAATGATCCATATCATTCCACAGTGTGGGGAAGCTGGGATGGGACCTGTTTGACAGCCCTTGAACAGCTGGTGAAAGGAAGGGGCAGGAAGTGCTGCAGCTTGGATTGTGCTTGGGAACTGTGTTATCCCCAGAGTCTGCCTTAAAGCAGGGATGTGTCTGTGCAGTTTGGCAGTGCAGGCTGGTAAATGGGGCATGGGGACTGCTGCTGGGACACCTGGAGTTCCCCTGGCAGGAGATGGGGTTGGGTGGCTCAGCCTCTGAGAAACCTGTGCCCAGTCAGCTGGAAATGAACGCTCCGGGTTCGAGCTCAGATGTGGTGACAGCCAGGAATGCTGTGGGGCTGAGGAGCCCGGCCCTCCAGCAGCCCTGGCTCACTGGCTGGTCGTGAATAATGCACGTGAGCAAACAGTGAGCTTCTGGTTTGGGCCTTGTCCGAGCAGCCTGGGAGTCCCTGCATAAAGCTGCACTTTTAAATTGTTGCTGAAATCATTTCCCGTGGACGGGGGGACACAAAGCAGTTGTGATGAATAACCCTGGAAGCCAGGGGAGTGTTGTTTAAAATGAGAACACTGATCTTGCCGTGACCTGCTGGGAGGGCACTGAGCTATCCTGGCAGATTCTGATTTTGAGGGCCACATTTTCATTAATTTCAAGTTTCTGGCACTGTTTATTGGCTGAGAGTCCGTGGGCATCACGGCCAGGAACTGGGCTGAACGCAAACCTTGTTTTAACCCTGCCGTGGGGGCAGGGAGCTGTGTCTAGCAGATGAATTCACTGAATCATTCAGGCTGGAAAAGCTCCCTGAGGTCCCCAAGTGCAGCTGCCAGTGCAGCACCACCACGTTCCCCGCTGACCTCGAGTGCCAAGAGCTGGGGAAAAAAGTTGCGGGTTTTAAGGGAATTTTTATTTACTAGGGAAAAATTCCATTCTTTCCTTACGCTTTGCTCCCAGGTTCTGCCTCCAGGCTGGACACTGCCGTGGGCCCCTTGGTGCCAGCACAGGTGGCCCGTGTCACCGCCGTGTCCGCGCCGGCCGTCACCTTCATGGCCACCAACCTGCTGGAGCCGGCACGAGCAGGTGGGTCCCGTTTCCGTGCCCTGACTGCGTGACTGGGGAGCCTGTGGTGTGCCTGTCCTGCCAGCCAGGCCGTGCTTCCCGTCCTGCAGGGCTGGGGCCCCTCGGGGTCACCCCAGCCTGGACGGGTTTGCTGTGCTGGGGTCGGGCTGGCGCTTCCTTTGCCTGAGCCGGGGCTGCCACCCCTGTCACCTCTGAGGCACCGTGGGGCCCTGAGGGCACCTTCCCAGCACTGTTCTGTGGGAAAAAGTGGTGTTTGTGAGGAATTCCTCAGGGTCAGTTCAGACATGACCCATCTGATCCTTCACCCCCAGGGATTACACTTCGTTACCCAGAGCAGCTGGGGCTGCCCCTGGATCCCTGGCAGTGCCCAAGGCCAGGCTGGACACTGGGGCTGGGAGCAGCCTGGGACAGTGGGAGGTGTCCCTGCATGGGCTTTTGGGGTCCCTTCCAACCCAAACCAGGCTGTGGTCCCATGATTTCAGGGCAGTGGCAAACAGCACCTCTTGGGCAGTGCTGGCTGTGTGCCTGGAACATCCAACCATGAAATGAGTTTGTCCTTGAACTCCACACCAGCAAAGAATTTGCTTTTGTTGTTCCCCTGTTCCCATTACAAATCCCCTGAATGATAACAGGGAGGGTGGGGAGTGATTGTTGCAGGGAGGGGACAAGCTCAGCTCAAGGAGATTTGTTCTGAGAGGGGAAAGGAGCACTGGGAGGGCAGCAGAAGTGGTCAGAGCAGCAAACAAACACCAGTTAAAGGGGAAACCAGCATGGGAAGGCAGGAGCTGGAGTGGGAGCTGTGTCCCTGGAGCAGTGGTGAGGGGGGAAGGTGGGACCCCACTGCCTGGAGCAGGGCAGGGACTGGCTGATGGGGCCAGCACTGGAGTCCCTCACTTGGACTGAGTAAGAGCAGCAGAGGAGGAGCTGGGGATCAGTCAGGGAAGGTTTTGGGCTGATCTCAAACACCAGAGCAATGAGGTTGTGGGGAGAGACAGAACTGACCTGTGGAGATTCTGGGGGAGGGTGAAACCCACAGTGTGGGGTGTGTACACTCAATAAATCCAGTTCTCAGGAGCATTTAGTCAAAATTCTAAACTTTTTTGAGATTAATGGAGGTTTGGCCTCTACATACTTTTACAAAACAAATTTTTATTATGCCTTGTCCACAGCTCCTCATGGCATGAATCCATCTTCTCTCTTCCCCTCCCTCTCTAATTCTGCTTTTAATGAGGTGTTTGTGATCACACCCAACATCCTCTGTGCTATCCCCAAGGTAGCTTTGCTGTTTCACCTTTCCTTGCCATGCTGTGAATTATTCATGTCCCTGCACCTGCCGTGGAGCCTGGGAGAAGCCTCTTTAATCAGGAGCCTTTATCTCCATCTCCCACTCATCCTCCGGCAGCCGAGCAGGAACTCACCGGTGCTGACTGTGCTGCTGAGTTGGGGGGCTAAAAGGGGGCTGGAAATGTGTGGTGGTGGCTTCACTGTCAGGCTGCAGCTTCGTTTGTGCACTTAAGAGGGAGGAAAAGGTTAATTAATGAGCGAAGAGTAAATCTGAGTGAAGGTGTGCCCCAGTGAGCACCTTGTGTTGGTCCTGCCCAGCGTGGGCAGAGCAGGGGAGGTCTGCAGTGGTGGGACAGGTCTGGCAGGGATCCCCTTGGGAAGCACAGGGGTCCCTGGGGCTCCACGGCCCCTGTGGCACAGCCAGCCCCACTCCAGGGCCGGGTGCTCCTGCCCCAGCCTTGCCGGGGATTCCTGAGCCTGGGGAGGGAGGAGCAGCCTGGGATTATGTTCCTCTTTATGTTGTGCTTAGGGAAAGCACTCGGTGTTCAACTGCAGGTGTAAAACTAAATGGCTCCTGCTGTGCACAGGGCCTGTCAGGACTTCCCTTTGTTATTTTATTTTATGTTTTTGGTTCTTTCTATTCCCATCTTCTTTTATATGTGCTGACTGCCCAAAATGCTGTGGCAGTGTGTTCCACACGGGAATGCCCAAGGAGCTGCCTGCTGCAGGGGCTCAGCCACGGGTGCAGCAAAGGCTGCAGCACCCAAGGGTCTCCCTGGGGCCCTGGCCTTGCTGGGAGGGAGCTGGGAGGGAGCTTTCACAGGAGGGGAGAGGAGAGGAGCTTTCACAGGATAGGAGGGAAAAGGAGAGGAGCTTTCACAGGAGGGGAAAGGAGAGGAGCTTTCACAGGAGGGAAAAGGAGAGGAGCTTTCACAGGAGGAAAAGGAGAGGAGCTTTCACAGGAGGAAAAGGAAAGGAGCTTTCACAGGATGGGATGGAAAAGGAGAGGAGCTTTCACAGGAGGGATCAGAGACTGCCTGGGGTGCTGCAGCACAGAGGGCCTCCCTCAGGAACGGTGGGAAGTTCAGGAGCAGAGTGGCTGTGTGCCCACACCAGCACCTCCCCACCCTGAGCCTCAACCTCATCTTCATTTATTAATGGCCGAGGCAATTACCCTGTGCTGAACCTTCCTTTGCACAGACCAGAGCTCCTGGAATGTGCTTTGGGGTCTTCCTCCTACTTCAGCTTAAATCTGCCAGTTTACATCTGTGTATTCCTGGCTGGGAGGGTGGGGAGGCCCTGGCACAGGGTGCCCAGAGCAGCTGTGGCTGCCCCTGGATCCCTGGCAGTGCCCAAGGCCAGGCTGGACACTGGGGCTGGGAGCAACCTGGGACAGTGGGAGGTGTCCCTGCCATGGCAGCAGGTGGAATGGGATGACTTTAATTTTCCCAACCCAAACCATTCCATGATTCCATGATTTGTATTAATGCTTCCAAAGCCAGGCACTGTTTTCCTGTTCCTCATGCCCATGTGCCTGTGCCTGGATGAAATATCTTGGCTACTTCCTAAACTGACAAGGCAATGATGAGTATAAAAGAATCACAATAATAATAATAATAACAATAATAATAATAATAATAATAAATGGGGTTTTGGTGGAGTTTCACCCAAATGAGGTGTCCCAGTCGTGGCTCTGGATATCTCAGGAGTGTAAGGGACACCCCTGTTCCTGAGTGTCCTGCCTGGTGTCCCTTCCCACGTGGGGTTTGGCCATGGCTGGTGCCAGGGCCAGCAGCCCCTTGTGGCCTCTGCGGTGTCCCTGGGGCACTGCTGGTCTCGGGGCCGGCCCTGGCAGTGGCCCTGTGCCACCCCTCTGTGCCAGGCCTTGCTGAGTGCTGCCCTCCCCCTCCCAGGAGCCAGGCAGGGGGAGGCCGAGCTGGGCACTGACACCGGCTGTGACTTCCCTGTGTCCAGAGGACCAAGGTGCCCGGAAAGCTTTGATTCCCAATTACCAGATATCCAGGGATGGGAGATGAATTTAGAGCCCCTTTTGATGTGTATCAGCAGCTCCCTGCTCCTGGCTCCTTTAATGTGGAAATTAATGGCTCTGGTTTGTAAATCTTCTCTTTTGCTCCCCATAAAAAGGGAGAAAGTCATCCTCTGAGCAAAATGCCATGGATTTAATATTTTATTATTCTGAGAGATTCAAGGGAAGTAGAGTCAAATGGGGGCCTGTTCTGTACCTGGAGTAATTTTAAAGTTAATGGAGTAGCATTTAGAGGTGAAGGTGCCCCACAATAATAATAACAATAAGACTGGTTTGGGCTGGAAGCTCATCCCATTTTCCCCCTGCCATGGGCAGGGACATCTTCCACTGTCCCAGGCTGCTCCCAGCCCTGTCCAGCCTGGCCTGGGACACTGCCAGGGATGTCCAAATTAAGAAAATGTCCTGTTTCTTAACATCTTGCTGTGTAAACTCCTTTCTTGGGATGGCTGGGTCTCTGTCTCACACCTGCTGCCTTCTTGCCTTTCCCTGTTGTCCCTCGAGGCCTCTCTGTTGTCACACACAGTTTTTGTAGGCAGCAGCAGCTTCAGGGTTTAGGATTTCAGGATGGAGACGGCTGTCTGTAACGGAGAGGGAAATGTTCTTCCCCTGCTTCCAGTGCAAACCAATCTGGCATTCCCTGGGGATTCCCACAGAGGTCATCCGGAGCACAGCAGGATCTGCGGGCTGGGAGCAAGGGCATGGCTGGGGGTCCCCAAGGGGAAGAGGATGAGAGAATCAGGGAATCCTTTAGGTTGGGAAAACCCTCTGAGATCCCGGAGTCCAAGCCTGAACCCAGCCCTGGCAGCCAGCTCTGCCCGTGTCCCTGAGGACGTGTCCCCGAGGATGTCCCGTGGGGCCCAGGGAAGGCAGGACACCACGCTCAGGGCAGTAAAAGCCTCTCCCTGAGCTCTGGGAGTGTGTTCCACTGAGATGTGGTGTTTGCAGAGGAGATGCATCCCGGGCACGAGGGGTGTGTGAATAAAGGAGGAAGAGGTGGCAGGAGGAGGCTCAGAGCCACAGGCAGCAGTCTGGGTTTTCTTCACCAGTTTTGGCTTGTTGTGAGTTTATCTGCTTCACATTAAAAGAGCTCCTTTCCCCTCACAGATCGTGGCAAGGATTCGAGCAGAGCCTCCTGCCCCCCGACGCTGATTCTGCACACGGAGAGGAAGAGTGTCCCCACGGGCAGTGACAGTGACAAGGTCTGTGCTGGAGCTTCTCCCAGAGCCCCTTGGAACCTCTGGGCTGCACAAATCCGGGTCAGGACGGGCCTGGCTGGAGCTGTGCAGGAGCTCTGTCACTGTCAGAGGGTCAGGGGAGGGACACTCAGGGCTGGTTTGCTCCCCATGGAATCCCAGAGCACTTTGGGTTGGGAGGGACCCCAAAGCCCATCCAGTGCCACCCCTGCCATGGCAGGGACACCTCCCACGGTCCCAGGCTGCTCCCAGCCCCAGTGTCCAGCCTGGCCTTGGGCACTGCCAGGGATCCAGGGGCAGCCACAGCTGCTCTGGGCACCCTGTGCCAGGGCCTGCCCACCCTCCCAGGGAACAATTCCTTCCCAAGATCCCATCCAGCCCTGCCCTCTGGCAGTGGGAAGCCATTCCCTGTGTCCTGTCCCTCCATGCCCTGTCCCCAGTCCCTCTCCAGCTCTCCTGGAGCTCCTTTCAGTCCTGGAGGGGGCTCTGAGCTCTCCCTGGAGCCTCCTCCTCTCCATGTGAACACCCCCAGCTCTCCCAGCCTGGCTCCAGAGGGGCTCCACTCCTGGGATCATCTCCATGGCCTCTGCTGGACTCTCTCTCTCTCCAGCAGCTCCAAACACGTTTTTGCTGTTTGGTGGGGACAGAGGTGCAGCTGGGGGACAATCAGTCACTCTGGCAGTGGTGATGTCCCTGAGCAGTCCCAGAGGAGCAGGGAGGGAGCAGCGCTGGCACAGGGCCCTCCCTGGGCTTTGGGGAGCAGCCAGGCTCCCATCCTGGTCAGTGCCACACTCGGAGTTGTCCCTCATCCCACTCTCCCAGGGGACCTGCTGGCGTGGACAGAAGGTGTTGGCTCTGTCACTTACCCTGCTCTAAGTGGGGAGGCATTTCCATCACTTCCCGTTTATCTGGGCTGCTCCAGAGGCAGCTGGCTGTCCTTACAGCCTTTCCTGGAATTCTGGCCATGAGGTGACCCACTCCGGGCCGAGGGGTGATTTGTGCACCAGGAACAGTTCTGTGCCCCAGCTCTGTTTGTGAACTCGTCTCTCTGTGTCTCTCCAGGATCACTCCTTCAAGCTCATGAGTGAGGCTGGCAGCGCTTCCAACGGGAACAAGCCCGTGGCATCCACCCCAGTGCCGGGATCCCCATGGTGAGGAGGTGCCAGAGCCCTTCCCCCGTGCCTCCCCTTCCCGAAGTGCCTTCCTGGGCTGGGCCGTGGGGAGAGCACTGCCAGGGGTTCAGCAGCACCGCTGGGTTCCTGGTGCAGCTCCTGGCAGAGCTTTTCCTCGTTAATCACGGCCTCAGGGAGGGCGTGGGAGGGAGCCACGGACACCACCAGACCCCTGGGATCTGCAGGGTGGGCTCTGCCTCGCTGTGTCTCAGCTTGGGTGGTGCTTGGATGGAGCAGAGAGGGAGAACAGGATTTAAAAGAAAAGGTGTTGCTTTTTAGGGCCAGATCCTCTCTCTCCCAGTGCTTTCAGTGGCAGGGGGGACTCTGCCTGTCCTGCACAGCTGGTGTTGGCTGCAGGCTGTGTCTGACACACCTTGTGTCTCATGATCCAGGTTCCCTGAGCCCATTCCCAGCCAGGTGACAACATGAGCTGGGTCACTAAAGCTCTTCTGACGTTTCTAAGCAGATAAACCCTTCTGCACTTTCTACCCTGAGTGGTTGATAGAAGGATTTTTATCTCCTGTATTTAATTATAATAATTAGTTCATACTTAGGGGCTGACATCCGTGGGATTTTTGCTCCCAGCCCCAATGTACAGCCTGGCCTTGGGCACTGCCAGGGATCCAGGGGCAGCCCCAGCTGCTCTGGGCACCCTGTGCCAGGGCCTGCCCACCCTCCCAGGGAACAGTTCCTTCCCAAGATCCCATCTAACCCTGCCAGCCATGTCTGTCTCTTCACCTAAATGCCTGGATTTTCCCCCTTCCTTCTGGAACAGCTGTGGCATTTCTGGAGCCTTGGTTTGGGACTGTTCCTGTCCATCCCCTTGCTGCTCCTCAGGAGGGGCTCGGGCCTGCTAGGTTGGGGTTTCTGGGAGAACAGAGCTCCCCACAGTCCCACAACTCTTCCAAATCACTCCAGCTCGAGGAAGAACCTCTCTTGTGAGATATCCAGTGGTTTGTGATCCAAACCATTGTGCATGAGAAGGAACACAAAGTATTCATGTAGTATTTATAGGATGCGTACTATATATTATACAGTTACATAGGTAATATGTTAGAAAGGTTACTAAAGATATTTATAATTTGTGTGTCACTGAATCCAGGATGCCAAAACTTCCATGGGTTTGTACAGCCAATTGTATGGGCTCTCACCTGTCCTACACAGGGTGTGTTGGGTTATTTTATGGTCATACCCTGCAGTGATGGAGCAGTTTTGCTATTTCCAGTCTTTTGCCTGGACCAGACCCTTTTAAACCCAGCTTTACTCCCTGCTTTTAATAACAAGCATCAGAGCTTGTAATCATAAGGTTTGTTCCTTCCAGGTGTTTTTGCTTCAGAGACAGCAGCCTTTTCCTCCCAGCAGTGCATGTGTCTCAGTCAGAGGGGGTTTAGCTCTCATTGGGATTCAGGAAGCACCAGCCTGAGATGGAAATTCTGTTTGTTTATTTACATATAAATTTAGGGACGTTCATCTCCAGGTTTTTGAGTGTCTGTTAAGGATGGTGCAATAGTTATTTTCATATTATTTTGGCTGATTCCAAACAAATGTCAGGACAAGGAGCTGAACTGCTGCCATGCATATTTCCCTGGCCAAGCCCAGGGACTGCGGCTGCTGCTGCGGAGCTCGGTCACGTTCGGCAGATCCCAAACAGAGCCCTAAAAATCATCCTAAAGATTTGGGGGGGGAGGACCTGTCAGCAGGTGGGAGCTGGCTGGGATGCCGTGGAGATGGCACAGGGATGTCACTGGGATGCCATGGGGATGGCACAGAATTGCCATGGTAGTGTCATGTTGATGCCATTGGGGATGGCACAGGGGTGCCTCGAGGGTGCCATTGGGGACACCAAGACAACAGCATTGGGATGTCATTGGGGATGCCATGGGGATGGCACAGGGCTGTCACTGGGGTGCCATGGGGATGCCATGAGAATGTCCTGACGATGCCATGGGCACAGGGATGCTGTGGTGGCACCTTTCCCCACCAGCCCAGCAGGTGAGATGCCCATGGCCACCTGCCAGCCCCTGGCATCAAGGCAAGGGCCACACAGCCCCACGGCTGGAGCTCCTGCCCCTGGCTGCTCTCAGAACCTGGAATGTCCTTTCCCGGGCTGCTCCTGCTGGGAGCACCATGACCTCACCTGGTCCTTTTTCCCTTCCCTGACAGACTGTTTCACCGGCTGTTTTTTGGGGCTGTTTCAGCCCCGTCTGTGCCCGTGTGCGGGTGAGGACAGCGTTCCCTGCCCGGGGTGCCGGGGAGGGCTGGCAGGGCAGGGGGCCCCGCGGTGTCCCCGGGGTGTCCCTCAGGGCTGCAGTGCCCCCGCTGCGGGCGCATTTCCCGTCTCTGGACACGCTCTAAGGCTGGTTTATCGCTTGGAGCAGGTGTGTAGTCTGGACTGGAGATGACCGCGTGTTCTTCTTCAACCCCACCATGCAGCTGTCAGTGTGGGAGCGGCCGCTGGACCTGAGGCACCGCGGGGACATCAAGCGGCTGCTCGAGGACCCCCCGCACAAGCGCAAGCTGGAGGCTGCAGCAAGTAACTAAACCCTGGCACTGGGGGCCTCTCCCTAAACTCCAGGAGCCCCTGGAACCTGGAGCTGAGTGTGGAGGTGGAGGTTTGAGACCCGGAATGAGAGTGGGTGTCCCGGGGAGATTCCCGATGAAGGATTGCCTGGAAATTGATGTGCATTGCAAAGTCCTTGTTTGCACTGGAATGCTGAGCTGGGGATTGAGCTGCTCCTTCCTGGCAGTGAAGAAGCAGGTGGCTTCCTCTAGATGAATCTTTGATGGATGCAGTCCCTCTCAGAAGGCTCAGTGTGTTTTCCTGCCCGAGTTCAGGGTGTGCATTAGGAATGCATTAGCAGTGCATTACTCAGCTGCTCCCAGAGCACACACTCCTGGCTAATGATCATCCAGCCAAGCTGTGCAGGAGGGAGAATCCCAGCAGTGACTCTCTGGTGGGCACTGAGAGGCTTGGTGGGAAGGCTCCCCTGCTACTGGGAGCTGCTCTGTCCCGTGTCACTGCTGGCTTTACTGGGAGTGCTGTCCCTTACTGGGGGACATCAGTCACAGCAGTCATTGACTGGAATTGCTCCTGGCCTTGGCTGGCTGCTTGCAATTCTTCTGGTTTTGGTGGGGAAAGAACAGTCACCATCCTTCAGCTGCTGCTTGTTCTTCAGTGGTGAGGGGGAGAGAAGCAGGACTGTTGTCACTGTTTCCAAGTGCAGTGTTTTATTGCTGAATCGGGGTGGTGGCACTGCCAGGCTGCTGCAGGACCTGCCTGTCCCCTCAGGCCAGCAGGGCTGGGCACTGGCTGTGATCCACGGGCACAGCTGCCAGTGAGCCACTGCAAACCCCCAATGAACCACTGCAAACCCCCAATTAACCACTGCACACCCCTAATTAACCACTGCAAACTCCCAATGATCCACTGCAAACCCCCAATGAACCACTGCAAACCCCCAATGAACCACTGCAAACCCCCAATTAACCACTGCAAACCCCAAATAACCCCTGCAAACCCCCAGATAACCCCTGCAAACCCCCAAATAACCATTACAAACCCCCAATTAAGCGTTACAACCCCCGTGCCTGCAGGGAGATAAAAGTGAGCCATTATCAGCTTTTCTGTCAGAGAAAAGAAGCTCCAGGGAGGGTTCTCTGTCTATGTCCTCCTACCGACAGCCTGTAATTTCATTTTTCTCTAGGAATTTCCATCAGCAGCTGCCTGTATATATATATTCTGTATAATTTTTGTGCATGGCTTGAAGAACTTCAGCTGTGTATCTAATTCCTCCAAGCCTACCTGCTGGAATTCATTCTTCAGGATGGAAACAGCTTTTTATTGCAGGATGTATTGAAAGCGCAGTGAATTCCTGCCAAGGGACGGCCAGAGGCAAAACTGAGGGTCATTGTTCATGGTCTCTATCATTGTTCCTGCTCTGTAATTAATTAACTGAGGAGTCTGAAGTCAGGGCTGATAGGTGCCACTTCAAAAATCTGGTTTTTGCTGTGTTCCATCCTTTTACCTTATTATCTCTACCACAAAGATTTGATTCATGCTCCTGGTTTTTTATGGCCATGACTTTCATTGTTGCTAAATAGTCTTAATCTTCCCTGCTGTAATTGGGCCTTGTGGTTGCTGAGTGTTGGAGCAGGTTATAATTAGTGTAGATCAGCTCTGAGGTGAGGGCGATTATTTGTTACCTCTTCTCTGAGCTTGTAATCTCCAGTAAATAAATAACACAAACGAGCTGAGTGTGCCCAGCAATGCTTCCCACGTTTATTTAGCTGAGTGGCTGCTGCTGAGTTTTAATTAGAATTTTCAAATCAAACATCTAAAAATAAAAGATGTCAAGCAAAGTTATCCATGGGATGCTCTGGGTTGTCTCTGCTGAAGGATCAAGTGCTTTTTAAATTTGGGCATAAATGAAAAATTACTCATTTATCAATTACTCCTCCTCCACCAAGTGTTTGTTCCAGGAGATTGATGTGGCTCTTCCCTAACTGGGTACCCATCAGGCCATCCCATGGGGCTGCAGAGGAGGGGCAGCTCCTCCCAGGGCCCAGAGCAATTTATCTGCTTTGATCTCTTCCTTCAGCTGCTCATGGTCTGCCTGGGTGCTCAGGCTAAGGAGGTTTTTCCAGCTAATTAATAGAAAACGGCCATTATGGAGTCATCAAGTCAGGGAATGGTTGGGTTGGGAGGGGCCTCAAAGCCTATCCAGTGCCACCCCTGCCATGGGCAGGGACACCTCCCACGGTGTGTCCAAGCCCTGTCCAGCCTGGCTCTGGACACAGCTGGTGGAATTCCTGCTGAAAAGCAGGAACGATGTCATTTACTGAATTCCTGCAGGTACTTTGGCCCCTTTGGCATTCAGACAAGAGCCTGAAGCTGGTCCCTAGGAACAGCACGTGGGTATTTCTCAGCCCAGGTGCTGGGGACCCCTCAGTGCAGGCTCTGCAGGGATGTGCCTGCTGCGGCTGTGTCCTCTGGGGTTTTGGTGAGAGCTGCAGCTGGCGGAGCCGAGGAGAAGACATTTCAGAACTGAGTGCTTGTTCCCCTTGTGTGTGACTGCAAGTCCAGGCTCCGAGTCCCTCAGGGATCCGTGTCCAGGCCAGAGCAGGGGCAGACGTGGCCTTGGAGCTGCTCTGCAGCCTCAGGAGTGCGGAGGGTGCTGGATCTCCCCAGGTGCTGCAGGAATTCTTGTGAAAGCACCCTGAGATTGGCTGACAGGAGGAAGAGAAGTGGGAAAGGAGGGAAGCTCTGGTGGGAGTCACCTCCAGTGAATCCTTAGGCTGCAGCATGAGTTTGAAATGAATTTGCAGGAATGTCTTTGGGTGCATTTTGAAGGGAAGGAAGGAGGGAGGATTGGGTGAAACAATAACAAGATTGAAAGAATCATGTCATGAATGAAAAATGAGGAATTTTGCTGACTGAAAATGGTCACTTTATTGCTGTTGCTTCCATTTGCATGAAGGCAGTTCTGAGGATTTTATAAAATACTTGTTATTTTTAAAACCCTCTGTGGGGAGTGAAAGCCCCAAAATACCTGAGCAGCAAAGACAAGGGAAGAGAGGTCAATTTGAGGAATTTGTATTCCCATTTATCTCATTCAAATCTGATAATGACTTATTTCTTTTCAGCAGACAAGTGTGTTAGCTCTTGTCCAGGGGATGAAAATGATGATTTGAGCATCAAAACTAAGAGAAATAAGTAAGTTCTGAAGTTTACTTGTCTCTGTCTAATGGTGGGAAGGGTTGCTACAAAGAAGGGCAATTCAAATGCAGTTTTTGTTCCGTGTGGGTAAATGATGGGAGCCATTCTCAAGGTGTCCTCACCAGAGCCAGGGTTCTCTGTAACCTCTGTTTCCCGTTTTTGTCTGGGTAACTCTTCCTTTGAAGTGGTTACAAACAGGACTACCAGGCTGTGGAGTTATTCCAAAGGCCCTGGATAAAAGCTTCCCCCACTCAAGTGCAGCAGGGTTTGTTCCCCGCTCTCAAGGTTTGCAGGCCCAGAAGCAGCCCCGGGTGCTGTTACTGACCTTTATTACCCCGTGTGCTTCAGTTCTCCTGAAGCCACGACTGAAAAAGCAATTTTGAGGCGTGCAGACTTCCCAGATCCATTCCAGGTGTCCTTCCGAGCGGGCAGGCACCGGGTTTGCGGTGGATTATTGTAGATGTGCTGAATTGAATTATTTATCGTCGATTTTGGCATGAAAAAAGGACCCCTTTAAAGTCTCCCCTCCTTGGCAAGGGCTGTATGAAGCTGTCCCTTTGCTGTGCCTTGAATTACGGTGCCGGAGCCCTCTGATGGCCCTGGTGACCCTCCTCCCTCAGCCGAGCTCCCGCCTGCCCCGGCTTTGGTACCCAGCCGCCGCTTCGGGGCATTCCCCGTCCCTGAGCATTTCCCGTCCACTCCCGCTCCACGTGTGGGAGGCTCTGGGGCGCCCCAGGGAGGATTANGGGAGGATTAAAAGCATCAGACCCCTCCCCCAGCTGCCAGTCCCTGACCCCGTGTCTGTGTTGCCCCGAGAAGAACGGACGAGTGCCCGGCCGCGGGCCCGGGCGGGGCCGGCGCGGAGCCCGGAGGGGAGGAAGGCCCGGCCGCCCGGATCGCACCGCCCCTGGAGGAGCGGATCACGCACTTCAGGGACATGCTGCTGGAGAGAGGGGTAAGGAATGGCGTTAGGGATGTGCTGCTGGAGAGGGGGGTAAGGAGCGGCCTCAGGGATGTGCTGCTGGAGAGGGGATGAGGAATGGCCTC
>VZRQ01004347.1:186757-202447 GCA_013397975.1 Machaerirhynchus nigripectus | reverse complement strand
GGGGGGTGAGGAATGGCCTCAGGGATGTGGTGTTGGAGAGGGGGTGAGGAATGGCCTCAGGGATGTGGTGCTGGAGGTGGGTGAGGAGCGGGCGTGCCCGGGGCGCTCCGGGAGCTGCTCCCTGGCTCTGGCCCAGCAGCCGCGGGAGGGATCTCTGGTGGGGTTCCTGTCCCTGTCACCGTGTGTTGGTGACGCTGCCGGTGGCTGTTCCCCCGCTGCCACCCGTGGGAACTGAGAGCCTGTTCCTGACAAATTCCCAGAGACACACCCAGGGATATCCAGAGGCAGCAGCCCTTCCAGCAGGCAGTGGCTCAGCAGGACATGGGGCTGTGGGCACAGCCCATCCCAGGGCGCCACAGAACCCCAAGGAGCAAGGGACATGTCCTGGTCAGCACCTCACACATCAGGGGTGGTCCTGGTGAGCTCCTGAGCGTCCATCGCCACAAATTCCAGTGATTCCCGCAGTGGGGAGCCAGTTTCACTTACTGGCCATCCAAAACTGTGGAGTCATGAATGGTTTGGGTTGGAAGGGATCTAAAAGCCTGCCCCTGCCATGGCAGGGACACCTCCCACTGTCCCAGGCTGCTCCCAGCCCCAGTGTCCAGCCTGGCCTTGGGCACTGCCAGGGATCCAGGGGCAGCCACAGCTGCTCTGGGCACCCTGTGCCAGGGCCTGCCCACCCTCCCAGGGAACAATTCCTTCCCAATATCCCATCCAGCCCTGACCTCCATCAGCATAAAGCCATTAATGCTTATCCAAATCCTTGGGAAAGGATGTTCTGGAGATGGTTCCAGCTGTGCTGAGCTGCAGGAACAGGGAATGCTCTGGGTTTGGGCTCAGTGGGGACAGGGAGGTGTAAAACGAGCAGTGGGTGCAGATTTTCTGCCTTCCCCCACGCTGCCACATGTATTCCATAAAGGGAATGTCATTCCTGTTAGGAAATACAGCCCAAGGTGGCTGTTGTCAGGCAGTAAAGCCTATAAAATTTATCCCAGTAATCAGCAGGCTTTAAAGGGGGATAATTAGAGCTTCAGCAGCTCAGCAGTGAATTATTTCCATGCCAGAGCTGCTTTATTAATACATCTTGTTATTTGTGCTTCAGAAATGCAGAAGGGCCATAAACGAGCCCTGGGTGCAGGCTCTGCTGGCAGATGTGAACTCGGGGGGCGATAAGTCAATATTTGCAAGGATTAGGGATGTTCTAGAACAGGATCCTCAGGTATTTCTATGGAAGATTTAAAAAATTCCCCAAAATTTAAGAAATTTGGGAAATTCACCGTTTGGCTTTGCTGTTGTTTAAAAATGGGGAGAGAGGAGGTTACTTTGCTCTTGCCCTGGGCATTTTCAAACTGTCCAGCTCAGCAGCAGCTGCTTGGCATGGCTGAAGCACAGGGAGACCACTAATGCCATTTAATTCTGATTATTTAATGACCGTCCCCTGCCCTTTCCCCCTTGTGCTGTTGTCTCTCAAGGAGTTGCTGGATGGAATCACAAAGAGCTCGGAGCAGATGGAGTTTGCCAGTGGAGCTCTGCAGCTTCTTACAGAAATTATGTCAACAGAAGAATATTTATTGTGACATTTCAAAAATAGATGGGGGCTTGGGGGAGCTCCAAGACACAGGCACTCTTTATTCTGAAGTCTGGGGCAAGTTTTCCTGTGTCAAAGTGTAATCTGGATATTCTTCTGGAAGTTTCAAAGTTTCCACGAAGTTCTAAGAGGAAGAGAAAATTTAAGGTTCTTCTTGACTCCCTCTCACCCCCCAGCATCAAAATATCCATGTTCTAAGCCAGCATTTCCAGGAAAGTCTCGTCCCTGCTGGGTGCTCTCCAGACTTTTGAAAGGATTCCATGGGGTGTTTTTTCTCAAGGTTTTCCCTTCTCAATCCCGGGGAGAGAGGGGGATTTGCGTGTGAAGTGTAACTGGAATTAAATTAGAAATACCAGGTTATTCTAGGTGACATCTGTCAAATGTGCAGTGTAATAATTGCTGTGTAATAACACAAAATCATCAGCTGGAATGGTTACATGGTGAATTAGGCTGAGCTTAATTAGCTTTGAGCTCAGAGTTGGAGTTTTGGAGCAAAGCTGATGACCAGGAGGGGGTAAAAGAAAAGAAACCCACCAGGGAAAGAGGATTCCTGGTGCTGGAAACTCCAGAACTCAGGACAAGGGGGGCACTGGGAGGGGACCTCAGGCTGTGGGAAGGGGATGTTGGGGGGACATGGCCTCAAATCCCCAAAGGCAGCCTGAGCTTCGGATTTTCCAGTCTCAAACCACTCTGAGAGGAGAACGAGTCCACTTAAAGCCACTTTGCTTCATCAGAGCTTTCCTGCTGGAGTGTTAATTACTCTGTTTAATTATACTTCTCATCCTTGCTTTTGTAGTGAATTCACTCTTTTGTAATTAGGTGGAGTAATTAGAATATTTTATTTCCTTCAGATTTTCCTGTAGCCAACAAATGACCAGAGATGCTGTAGAAGCTTCTGAAACAGTGGGAATCATCCCTGCGCGTGCAGGGGATGGGTCTGCCTGGCCTTTAAGGTCCCTTCCAACCCAAACTGCTCCACGATTCCGTGGCTCCACGGAGCTGGAAGCAGCCCTGCAGGACGTGGTGCTCCCATCCCCGTGGCTGTGGGGATGTGGTGCTTTGCAGCTGCTCACTGCCAGCCTTCCCGTGTGCCTCACGGTCACAGCTCCGGCTCTGGAGTCACAGCTGCGTGTCCCTTGGATGGGAATCGGTGCCTCTGCTGCACAACCAGCAGCACAAACTGGCCTTTCCCTGCCTGTGCAGGTTCCTTCCCCCACAGCCGTGGCGGGAGCCTCTCCTGGAGCCTCGCTGGGGTGTCCTGGAGCGAATCTCCCCTGGCGGCGTGGGGGCGACCGCAGCTCCGCCCGAGACATCAAAGTTCCCCGTCAGAGAGCCCGGCGCAGGGCTGCTCGGCCCTCTGAGCTCCCCCCGAGACATCAGAGTTCCTGTCAGAGAGCCCCGTGCAGGGCTGCTCGGCCCTCTGAGCTCCCCCCGAGACATGGAAATTCCCTGTCACAGAGCCCTGTGCAGGGCTGCTCGGCTCTCTGAGCTCCTCCCGATACATGAAAATTCCCTGTCACAGAGCCCTGTGCAGGGCTGCTCGGCTCTCTGAGCTCCTCCCGATACATGAAAATTCCCTGTCACAGAGCCCTGTGCAGGGCTGCTCGGCTCTCTGAGCTCCTCCCAAGACATGAAAATTCCCTGTCAGAGAGCCCTGTGCAGGGCTGCTCGGCCCTCTGAGCTCCCCCCGAGACATCAAAGTTCCCTGTCAGCTGCTCGGCTCTCTGAGCTCCCCCCGGGCTCCCCCCGAGCGCTGGCCCCGTGCCCGCCCCCGCTCAGCCCCGTGACGCCGCTGTCTGTGCTCCCATGTGCTCCCAGGTGTCGGCGTTCTCCACGTGGGAGAAGGAGCTGCACAAGATCGTGTTCGACCCGCGGTACCTCCTGCTCAACCCCGAGGAGCGCAAGCAGGTGAGCGAGCGCTGCCCCCGGCCCCGCCTGGCTGCAGCAAACTCCTCCCACCTCACCCGGGATCCCGGGGCCGGGGGCTCGGGGGGATGAAAGAATTCCCTAAAATCACAATTTCCCTGGGGGCACCTGTAGGTTTGGCTCTGCCTGTCAGGAGTGATGCTCAGCAGGCACAGGGTGGGATTTCGGGGTGTCCTGTGCAGGGCCAGGAGTTGGACTCCGTGATCCCTGTGGGTCCCTTCCCACTCAGGATATCCTGTGATTCCCAGTGCTGTCTCCTTGGACAAGCAAGTGCTACGAGGAGGTTGGAACACAGGGATGGGCTCCCACCCTTTGGGATGCAGGGACAACTCCTGAGCCTGGGAAACCTGGCTGTAGGGAGGGAAATGGCCTCAAGGTAACGGTTCTACCCTGAATTGTTGGAATATTGTAGAGACACTGCTGAATTTTCATTGTTTAGGGCATCTTCCAGGAGTCTGGCAGGATTTAGGGCTGCAGTTTGCAATATCAGACCCCACTGGACAGAGCACTGGGGGCTCTGTGCAAGGGTTGGGTTTTTCTGGGGAGCTCCAAAGGCATGTGGAGTTTTGCTGCCTTGACACTCTGGGCATTAATTTTCACCAGGGATCCCAAAGTCTGCAGATGAGGCGACAAAATTCAGGAGAGATGCAAGGATCTTGCAGAGAAGGTGAACGCTGCTGTCCGTGGTTATTTCTCTCCCTTAAAAGTCTTTTGTCATCCTGCAGAAGGAATAATTTTGAATATGGAATTGTCCATTTTTTAAATAAACAGGATGAAAAATGAGCTTATTCCTTGTTGTCCCATGGTTCTCCAGAGAGCTTCCTGTAGGTATTTACCAGAGGACTGGGCACATACATCTTCATTTACTACCTTTCCTATTATTTTCTTTCCTAAGGAAAAAAAAAGTGAAACGAAACAATATACAGGAAATGCAGGAATGAAAATGTGTGAGGAGCTGCCAGGATGGAAAGTGCTGCTAAAAAGCCTGAGCAGGGAGCTTGGGATTTATTTCAGGGAATGGGCAAGGACAGCACCTGGACCATGAGGAGTCAATCAAGACACATTTCTTGGAATCATGGAATGATTTAAACAGCCTTGGAGCAGCCTGGGCCCGTGGGCCATGGCAGGGGTGGAGCTGGGTGGGCTTTAGGGTCCTTCCAACCCAAACCAGTCTGGGATTCTGGGACTAATATAAACAGTGTTACCCTTCAATTAAATGCCCAGTTAGAGCCAGGACACAGAGCTGTCCTGCCTTGGTGGTGATGGAATAAAACACCTCCTGGGCACGTGGGGAGGGCAGGTGAGGACTGCAGGCCCTGGGCTCGCAGCCCTTTGGTGAGGCAGGACCCCCCAACCGCTTTGTCAGTAACTCTTGCCTTGTGTCCCTTCCTTGGCCAGATTTTTGAGCAGTTTGTCAAGACCCGGATCAGGGAGGAGTACAAAGAGAAGAAGAACAAGTTGCTGTTGGCCAAGGAAGAATTCAAGAAGCTTCTGGAAGAATCCAAGTTATCCCCAAGGTGGGTATTGCCTTAGGAAAGGTTGGGAAGCTCAGCTTTGTCCTTTAGGCTGAGCTTTTCAGCCCAGAATGCTTCATAGCAAGTGGAACATCCCTGTTCCAGTGCTGGGGTGGCATTTCTTCCCTGGTATTTTCTGGTATTTTGTTGTATTCCTGGGAGAGGAAATGTTGCATCTCTCTCTCCATCTCTCCCTCTTTCTGTCCTTCTCCCTGTCTCCCTCAGAATGTGCAATACTTCACACAGCACATTTGTTTTCTGTTCCTGTGTGTGCTGTGGTTATAGAACACACATCACTTGTGGAAAATCAGCACCACAGCGTTCAATCTCATCTGTATTACACGTGCAGGTGTAGTTACTCAGAAACTGTATTTAGTCCTGGGGTTTGGTGGAAGAGAAATACAGTTTCACCAAGTTCCTGTTAATGCCACGCCACTGAATTCATGGAATGTGTCCCTGCCCATGGCAGGAGGTTGGAACAAGATGATCTGTGAGGTCTCTCCCCACCCAAACCCTTCTGTGACTCTACAGTTCTGTGATTAAATTAAAGTCAAGCGTGCAAGGCACAATTTATGTTTTACTTTGTTTTTCAAGTGGTGGCTCCAGACTCACTCAGTGGCAGTGGCAGTGCTCAGGGCAGTGCTTTCTCATTTGTAAATTACACGGAAATAAGGGGGTTTGTATTCTAAACATTGTTAAATTGCTGGAAGAAAGAAATTACTGTTTTCTCTACTAAAACATGCAGATAATTATTCAGCACGACCTGTGTGGGCACATGGATACAAACAGCACATGGGGCTCTAATCACTGTAATGATAAGAAACATTTTACAACAAAACTGGGAATATTCTGGGCTGATGTCCCACCCAAACACTGCTTCCAGCACTGATATTCCCAGTCCCCCAGGGAAAAGCTGTGCTGGCCTTGAGGCCAGGAGCATTTCATCCCTGAAGGGTTTTGGGAGCTGACTGTGACACCAAAGCACTGAGGAAGCTCCCTTCCCTGCCTTGATTTAGGCACACAGTGAGAGAAATAAATTCCAAATATTTCCAATAAAAAGCAAAGAGTCACCTTGGGGAAAGGAGCTGGGAATGCAGCCTGAAAGGAAATGAAGGTAGAAAACCCTGCCAGGAGAGTGCTCGCCTTGGAAACACAGAATATCACGGAGTTAAATAAAAACTCCTTGTCACTGGTGTGTGGGTGCCCTGGTAATGGTTCAGCAGCCTCCTGCCAGCCCTCAATCCATCTCTGAACCCCAGAGTTGGCCCCTGCTCCCTGCAGGCTGCTCCGGGTGTCCCAAGCCTTCCTTCACCCCAGATTCACCGTCCCGCTCCCGCCCAGCGTTCCCAGAGCCCCCCTGAGCTTGGCTGTGGGTCCGGGTCCGGGAGCCCGGGGGTGGCTGGGCCCAGCCCCGGATTCCCAACGTCCCTGTTTCCCACAGGACAACCTTCAAGGAGTTCGCAGAGAAGCACGGCCGGGATCAGCGCTTCCGCCTCGTCCAGAAGAAGAAGGACCAGGAGCATTTCTTCAATCAGTTCATTCTTATTCTCAAAAAGAGGGACAAGGAAAACAGGATAAGGCTACGGAAAATGAGATAAAAGCAGCTGAAACTGGCAATAAAGACACGAGCCCGGGCTGTGGCTGCGGGAAGGGATTCCAAGGGAGGATGAAGCGCTCAGGGTGCACCAGCACCACCAGGAGTGGGGGATCCCGAGGGGAAACTGCCTCGAAACGGAGTTTATGGGCCGTCCATTGGATTTGGGAAGGCTGTTCTGCAGGAATGGGAAGGATATTTTGTTCTCAAAGAATTAATGTTTCATATTGAAGCTCTCTTTTGTACAACATCCAGAGTTTGATGCATTTCTAATTGCCATGATATGTCGATCCCTTAATTGTTTTAATTATGCAAATTACTTGTAATATACACAAGTTATAACTCCAGTGCAGATTTACAATTAAGCAGAAGCAGATGCCATCCAGAGCCATCTCAAGGCACTTCCATCATTTAGGGGAATTATCTCAAGCAATCTTTTGGCAACTCTGCATTTCCACCAAGCGTGTGGGGTCTGGTGGTCTGCAGGATCCACTCCCGCTGCTCATCCGTCTCTGTCCAGTCCTCTGAGTAGTAGTAATCAGCTATTAATTGTTAATCTTGGTGAAGAGTGTGAAAATCTTGGCACATGTTCCATAGGAGACCTCTCCGACCCAGAACTTCCCGTGGGCGGTGCTCCAGGACAGCGCCATGGCCCCTCAGCCTTCCAACCCCAGTTCTTTGGTGAAGCCATCCCAGTCGGATTTGGGTTCTGTTCCTGTGTGTGAAGAGTCTGCATGAGATTTTTCTCATCATATTTGTATAAATAAATATTTAACTTTTGTAATTAAGGAGCATTTCCAGCCTGTTTTCAGGGGGATCTCAGGGGCAAAACTTTTTGAAGAGGTTTTTTTTTTGCCAGAGCTCAAGTGGAAAACGCTCTCAGGGACAGGGTGGGATTGTTGGGGTGTCTGTGCAGGGCCAGGGGTTGGACTGGATCCTTGTGGGCCCCTTCCAGCTCAGGATATCCTGGGCTTCCCTGAAATAACAGGTAAGCTAACACAGGGCTTGTGATTTTTACTGGAGAGATGAAAAACCCCAGGGGGCTCCTTCCACTCATGATTTGTGTGCAAATTCCATTGACATCCGTCAGAAATCCGAGGATATTGGGAGCAAATGAGTCACTCAGGCTACACAGGTAGGATGTCATGGCTGGGGGAACATCAGGACATCTCTGCCTTCGTGCTGCTCCAAAGATGCTCTGTCTGTGATTGCCATTTTTTTCTCAGGAGACCTAAATTTTAAGTTATTGCTCCTTAAATCCCTAGATTTCTGCTTGCTTGGAGTGAGTGGGATATTTTCTCTAACTCACAGGAACTTTTATTTAGGTGTGTGCTGGGTATTTTTATAGTCATAAAGGAACTTTGTGCTGCTTTGGAAAAATGAACTCGGGATAATTCAGAGTGCCAGGACACAGGGAATGGCTTCCCAGTGCCAGAGGGCAGGGTTAGTGGGACACTGGGAAGGAATTCCTGGCTGTGAGGGTGGGGAGGGACAAGGAAAAGGGCTGACCCAGGCCTTGCCCCCATCACAGGCCACGTTTAGGTGCTGCTTTCCTTGCTTCCTGCTGGAGTCTCCAGCTGCTCTGTGTTTTCCATGGGTTGCTCCATGATTTCATATCCCTGGGGGATTTCCTGGATGTTCCTCTGCTCAGGTAAGTGCCCTGGGGGTTTTGGACATCTGCATTTTTTCAACTTTGGAGGTGGAAGAAGAAAACATTATGAGGAGTGGAATGGTGTTCATGGTTTTTAATGGTTTTTAGTGGTTTTTAATGGTTTTCAGTTCAACCAAGAGCATCGAGGGAACAGCCCTGAACCCTCCCCCATCCCCAGCCCAGGGCATGGAGAGCAGCTCTGTCTGGAGTCGGTTGGATCACTGGGAAGGGGAATGAACCCCGGGCATCTCCAGCTGGAGCTCGGGGTTTGCCTCCCCAAGAAAAGAGACTGAGAATGAGGGAAGTTGTAATTAAAAGCTAAATGGAGGTGGAATGGGCTGCCAAGGGCTCGAGCTTGTTAATTCTGGCTTCACATGCCAATAAAATGCTGACAATGACTGAGCTTGGGTAATGCTGTGTGAGTGAGGAGCAATTTGTGTGCTTCCACCCTTAGCTGGGTTATATTGGTCTGAACCCAAGACAAATGGGAGGAAAAATCGAA
Source organism: Machaerirhynchus nigripectus (assembly GCA_013397975.1). Taxonomy (NCBI): domain Eukaryota; kingdom Metazoa; phylum Chordata; class Aves; order Passeriformes; family Dicruridae; genus Machaerirhynchus; species Machaerirhynchus nigripectus. The sequence goes on along the minus strand of VZRQ01004347.1, from coordinate 193,672 downwards.
GGTGATAATGTTAGGTGGCTTTTGTTTATTTAGGAAAGAGGCAAAATCTTCAGGGAGCAAATCGCAAACAATGTGGGCAATGTGAAGATGTACTGAGGATGGTTTTTGGGAGGGTTTGGTGAGTTTGGGATGTTTTTTTTCTCTGCTTTTCAGCCTCCCAACAAGGCTGCAGATTTTTTAGTGGTTCAGCAAGAGTTAAAGCCATTTTGGTTCTCTTTTTTAAGTACTTTGTGACTGGGTTTTTAAACTTAGTTCTTCATATTTTGATTTCTTCGCTTGGGTTTACTTTGGTAAATATTGCTTTCATCCCATTCCCCGGGGAGCAGGTTTTCCTAGTGCTGTGATCATTGTTGGGAGAGCTAATCCCGAGCAGAAATGAAGAGAAGTCAGAGAAATGAAAACAAACGATGGCAAAGTTCCCCGGAGACTCCGAATTTACTCTTCTGGATTCACAGCGAGGTGCTTTGGGTTTGCTTCTGTGAGCAATTTCACTTGATTTATCCCCCGAGTGTCAATGGAATATCCATCTATGGCACCTCCTCAGCACTGGTGGCACTCGGCATCGCTGCCTCTCCACTGAATTCACTTCTGGCAGCCTGGCTTTTCTTGGAGCTCTCCTGGATCCAGGCAGTTTTCCGTGGGTTTCTTCCAGGAGCCTGTCTTGAGGCTATTCTGCTTAATGTCTCCACTTTGGGAAGGAAAACAGGGAGAAACTGGGAATGCAGAGATGATGTTTTTCCTTGGAAAGGGGATGGAGTTTTCCCCTTTTCTTCAGGGAGAGACCTGGAGCTGGCTTGGAGCTGTTGAAGAGTTTGTGAGAAGTTCCTCTCAGGCAGTGAGCTGGGCACTGGGTTCAGCCCTGACTGGATGCTTCATATTTGTCAAAATTGCTCTTAAATTGGACTTTTTTTCCCCTCCTCTCCTGCGTGGGAGGGAGGAGCCTGTAACTGCGTTCTGATCCGTTGTATTTCCTTATCCCGGTGCTCAGCAGGGTTTGGCTTTGGGAGAGAATCAAGGAGGTATTTTTCTGTTGGCTTTTTTTACAGTTGGAGAGCTGATCCTGTCCTCTCACCTTCACTGCAGACCACAGCCCCATCCCCTTTCCCTCTCCTCTAATATAAGTGAATGATTTGTTCTATAACACTGAACTCTGAGAATAATTTTCAAGGTAAATCATCAAATGGTCTGGGTTAGAAGGGACCTTAAAGATGATTTCCTTCCCCCCCAGTGCCTTCTGTTGCTGACAGTTCAGGAGTTAACTGCTGACAAAAATGAAGGGTTTGATAAAAAAAGGCAAAGAAATCTTTGCCAATTCACTGAACATTCTCTGAACACTCCCCTTCTTCCTGAACTTGTTATTTATTTAGAGAGGAAAAAGCCCAGTCTTTGTAAATTCCCCTGCTTGTTTGAGGTGCCCATTTCAGGCAGCTTTTCCAGGAAATCGGAGTCCCCAGTTCTACTGGAAAGTTTCTGAGCTGGAAGGACTCATCTAAATCTTTCTAAATGAATTTTTCCACATTTACCTGTTGGGATCAATTTGGCCATCGTTGGTTTGGAACCAACGACACCAGGTGGGATTAACCATCAAAATGCCCAGAGCAGCAGGACCCCTGGGTCCCTGGCAGTGCCCAAGGCCAGGCTGGACACTGGGGCTGGGAGCAGCCTGGGACAGTGGGAGGTGTTGGGTTGGCACTGGATGGGCTTTGAGGTCCCTCCAACCCAAACCACTCAGTTCTCAGATCAGGCTTTACCCCACAAAACAAAGTATCTTTTTAATATATTTCTCCTTTTTCTCCTTTGAAGAGAAAAGCCTTTCCCTGGAATCACAGCAAAGCTGTGCTTCTGCTTGGAACAGGCACTGCCTGCAAAACAAGAATATATTTCACTTTAAAGAGCATTTTTGATAAAGACCTTCTCCATCTGAGGAGCTGTGATTGTAGGCACGGTAGGCTGACGCTTTCAAGGCCCGTGTTTTGTTTGTATTAAAAATAATTTTCCCCTCAGATGTGATGCTTTTCCTCCTAAAAGAATAAAATATTGATTTAATAATTCAAACCCAGTCAGCTGGAGGTTGATGTGGCTGGGTCTTCCGCACAGATCTCCCGACAAATTGCAGCCGTGTGTTTTTATGGTTTTATTTTGAAACAGAAGCTGTCGCTATGTTCTCCGAAATACCCAGTGTGGCCACGGTGTTCCAAACCCAGGGGAAATCCTCCCCCTGCGGAGCTGGTGGTGATTCCCAGGGCGAGGAGAGCTGGCAGCGGAGGGAGCTGTGCCCAGCCTGCCCGCGGCTGAAGGAAGCAGGTCCGGGTGGTTTGTGGTGAGTGCCCATCCCTGGGGGTGTAACCCCTGAGGAGGTGGCACTTGGGGACTCCTGGGGCAGGGGTGGCCTGGGCAGTGCTGGTTGGACTCGGTGGCTCCGAGGGCTCTTCCAGCCTCGCCAGTTGTGTGATTCCCTGGCTCTGAGCAGCTCCCAGCCCTCTCCGGGGGCTGCTCTACAGCAGTCCCTTTAAGGGATACTGGAACTCCTTTTCCCCTGGCACGATCTCCACCCTGCACCGTCCCAGTGACCCCAGGCTGGTGCTGGCTCAGGGCTGCGGGTGCTGGGGAGGAGCTGCTCTGCCCTTCCCTTTGCAGGGCAACCTCAGCGTGTCTGAACCCACCCCGGAGCCTTTCCAGGGCCTCCGGTGCCTTCGGAGCGGGACTTGCTGACGGGGAGCCCTTCCCGGGGTGCGGGCTGGGAGCCCTTCCCGGGGTGCTGCCGGGGAGCCCTTCCCGTGGTGCGGGCTGGGAGCCCCACGCGGTGAGGGTGAGGTGCTGTTCTGAGTGCTGGCACCGCGGCTGCTGCTCCTGCCACCCCTGCTGGGCTCTCCCCAGCACCTGGGGCTGCTGCCCTGGCAATAAAGGGAATTTCTGGGTGCTGCAGTCCGTGGGGGGTGTGGGCTCAGCCGGTGATGAGCTGAAGAGCCAGGAAAGGTCTCAGCACAGCAGAACTGATGGTCCCTCTTCTCTGGCACTGACAGGAGAGAAGCCCAGGTGAGGCACTGATGGGGCTTTGGCTTCTCACTAATTAAAAATGAGTAAATCTCTCAAATCGCTGCCGCTGCCTTCTGTTGCTGAGGCCTCAGCAGTGAACACAGAGCTTGCTCCATGTCAGCTTCCAAAATTGCTACACCAGGAACTCCATTGCCCTGGGATGCTTTGGGGAAGGCAGAGCAGTGAACTGCTTAAAAATCAAAGTCTTTGCTTTGGAAAAAAATCGATTTTGACTTTTAATTTAAAAAAAACCAAAGGAAACTAATTCCAATCCTGAAATGAAGAGCAGGAATATCCTGCTCACTGCTTCCATGAGCTGCATGAGACAGGTTTTTCTGTAAATTATTCTGGTTTTTGGGACTGGTGAGTCCAGAACTGGGGTCCAACAGCAGAAGGACCTGGAGCTGCTGGAGATAGCCCAGCAGAGGCCCTGGAGCTGCTCCAAGGCTGGAGCCCCTCTGCCCTGGAGCCAGGCTGGGAGAGCTGGGGGGGCTCACCTGGAGAGGAGAAGCTCCAGGGAGAGCTCAGAGCCCCTTGCAGGGCCTAAAGGGGCTCCAGGAGAGCTGGAGAGGGACTGGGGACAAGGGATGGAGGGACAGGACCCAGGGAATGGCTTCCCAGTGCCAGAGGGCAGGGCTGGATGGGATCTTGGGCAGGAATTGTTCCCTGGGAGGGTGGGCAGGCCCTGGCACAGGGTGCCCAGAGCAGCTGGGGCTGCCCCTGGATCCCTGGCAGTGCCCAAGGCCAGGCTGGACACTGGGGCTGGGAGCAGCCTGGGACAGTGGGAGGTGTCCCTGCCATGGCAGGCGTGGCACTGGATGGGCTGTGGGGTCCCTTCCCTCCCATTCCAGGTTCCTGTGGGCCTGTGTTATCCCACAGCTCGGCCTCAGCTCTTCCCAAAAACCCCTTTTGCTCAGACAGCTTTGTGAGCCTCCCCAGAACATCCAGTGAGGATTATTCCATGAAAAGAAGGGATTGCCCTTTCCAGCAAGGCTGTGCTCCCCACCGTGCTCAGCCTGGGGCCCGCCTGGGTTGTTTGTCCCTCTCCAAAGGGAAACTTGGAAACAGAAAAGGCAACGCTTTCCTCTCAGCTTTGCTGCATCTTTAAGTATTCCACACTTGTCCTCTGCCTGGAGAAAAGTGTTGCCCCAGGGGGATCCTGGGGAAAAGCAAACCAGAAAAGCTGTGAGGTTGTTTGCTTCGTACCCTGGAATTCCAGGGGAGACTATGCAGAGTGCCAGGAGAGAGCCAGGAGAGGGAATGCTGCGTTCCTCCTGCTCCTCCCAGAGCCAGTCACACATTCCTGGGGGCTCTGGGCAGGGATCCTCAGTGCACAAACCCCTGTTCCCAGATCTCTGCCCGTGTTCCTCGATGCCTTTAATCCTGGTGGTGAGCCTTGCTCTGGGAGGGGGAAGAATTTCATTTCCCTCTTGGAGCTGTCAGCTGCTGCCTGGGCTGTGTAAGGAGCTGGTGATTATCCGTCCGTGATAAACCTCGGTGCTGATAAGGCCTTTGTGTTCTCCAGCTGGAGTTGCTGGTTGGGCAGGATAAGGGGTTTTCTCTAATGCGTTGATTTTGAAGCAGCAGACAAGGTGAGGAGTGTTCCTCCATTCGGGAACACAAGGCTTTACATTTCTAATCTCGCCTCCTTCCTCCCAGTGGCTCCTTGATGTGGGTTTAGTGGTCTTCTCCCAGCAACGGGAGCTGGATCCCAAGGAACGGGAAACATCAGTGCATTCCTTGACTGGGACGTGCTGTGGGATCAGCCCTGGGTGGGGCACCGAGGGCCACGCTTCCATATGAGCATCCCGAGGGTTGCCAGGGAAACCTGCTGCACCAAGCTGCTTCCAGTCCCAGGGAATCAGAAACGCTCCTGGTTAGTGCAGACAGCTCCAGTCTGCCTCCCAGTTAAGTAAAAGCCAGCCAAGGGAAACAAACCAAGCTGGGGAGCCCACGGCAGCTGCTGCCCTCGATAACTCCGAGGCAGTGGTGCCAGCCCCTGCTGGAGCTGAGGGTTGGCAGCCCGGGGTCGCTCAGCCCCTGTGACAGTGATGACACAAGCAGATGGTTTGGCACATGGCTCTCGTTCCTGCTTCTACAAACAAGCATTAATCCTGACTGTGCTGAATACATGGATTTGATGGGGTGGTGGGAGCTGCTGCTGGGAGGGGTGGGAATTACCCAGCCCTGGGCTGGGTCTATACCCAGTGGGACCCCTACTTCACAGCAAATGGACATGGGATCCACAAATCCCATAAATACCTGAGTGCAGTGACATCACTCCCAAATTTAACAAATAATAGTAACAGGGCCGCCTTGAGCTGTCACTCCACAGCAGAGTCATTCCCAGGCCATCTTCCCGTGCTGCCGAGGGGCTCTCCTGTGAAATATTCAGCAGCTCTGCTTCTGCTTTGTGCTTGTAGCACCACTCTTTTAATAGGAAAATAGGCAGCATCCCTTCACAGCACATCCCTGCGTCTTCCCAGCAATCCAGGCAAGTGTTCCAGGGAAAGGAGCTGTTCCCAGCTTCCATCGAGCACCTGGGGCTGTGCCCTGATCCAGCAGCAGCTCCCTGTGTCCCACAGCCCATCCCAAAGCCGTCCCCACGCAGGGAAGCACCACAGCAGCCAAACCCACAGGACAGGTGAATGGGCCCAGCAGAGTGTCTGTGCTGTGAGCCCAGCCCTGAGCACAAATCCTGCTGGGCTGGGATTATCCTTGACTCGACTTTCCTGATCTCTTTGTATTCTGCTCCGTGGATGTCCTTCTAAACTGCAGCTCCTGGTTTTTCACTCTAATTCCTGAACTCGATTATCTACTCTCCCCAGCGTTAAGCCAGTTTTGGTTCATTTACTTCACACTTACCTTTTTCAAAACCTGTTTGTGTTTACAGTTTAACTCATTTAACTTTTGTTTTCCTCCCTCTCTCGCCACCATTTCCCTCTCTCCCCACAATTATGTGTTACAGCTGATAATTTGTGCTCGGGGGATAAAAAGAGGGAGATTTTGTTCTAAACCTTCCTGGCTGTTCAGCAAAGCCCTTTCCTCCCAACACTGCTGGTACAGCTCCTGGAGAACCACCTGGAATTCTGCCCCAGCCCTGGCCCAGCACAGGAGGGAGCTGGAGCTGCTGGAGCCAGGCCAGAGGAGGCACCCAGTGATCCGAGGGATGGAGCAGCTCTGCTGGGAGGGAGGGCTGGGAGAGCTGGGGGTGCTCACCTGGAGAGGAGAAGCTCCAGGGGACCTTAGAGTCCCTTCCAGTGCCTGAAGGAGCCAACAGGACAGACAGAGAGGGATTTTGGATAAGGGATGGAGTGGATACAGGGCATGGCTTCCCACTGCCAGAGGGCAGGGATGGATGGGATGTTGGGAAGGAATTGTTCCCTGTGAGGGTGAGCAGGCCCTGGCACAGGGTGCCCAGAGCAGCTGTGGCTGCCCCTGGATCCCTGGCAGTGCCCAAGGCCAGGCTGGACACTGGGGCTGGGAGCAGCCTGGGACAGTGGGGGGTGTCCCTGCCATGGCAGGGGTGGCACTGGGTGGGCTTTGGGGTCCCTTCCCACCCGAACCACGCCAGGATTCTGCCCCACGTTTGCCCAGTGCAGCACCCTGCCGTGGGTCTGGGTGGGTGAGGAGCCCCTTTCCCACATCCCAGCCCTGCCGAGAGCTTTGGGAAGTGCCCTGCACAGGGGTGACGAAGCCGTGGCTGATGTAGGGCAGGTGAACGTTTCCCATTCCCCGGGCTCATGGGGCAGCCCCGTGTCCTCATCCTCGTGTGCAGCCGCCATCCCCAGCAGCCCCTGCCCCCTCAGCTCCCCGTGGAAGGGGAAGCATTCAGTGAGCACACAGGGCTCTAACGGGGTCATTAACCAGAGCTGGGGA
>VZRQ01004347.1:155742-176449 GCA_013397975.1 Machaerirhynchus nigripectus | reverse complement strand
TCCTGTGCCCTGGGCTCTGGGATGGCCCTGCTGGAGCAGGGAGTGGCACCAGTGACCAACTGGGGTCCCTCCCAGCCTGACCCAGTCTGGGATTCTGGGACCTCCAAGGCCAGCCAGGAGCAGCCTCGTGGCTTTGCCTCGAAAGAAGAGCCCCCCACCATCCCCCTTTGGGCTCGTGCCCAGCCTGAGCCCTGCCCTCACTGGTGGGAGGTCCCACCCCAGCCCACAGCCCCCACCCCACTTTTGGGGCAGTTTTGGTGCCCAAGGAGGGGCTGTCCCAGCCCAGTTCACACACAGCCCTTTACAGCGCTGTGTCATTTGCAAGGCAGCAAAAAGCTCAGGCACTGAGCTTTGGGCTTTACCGGGTTCCCAAACTCATAAACACGAGGATTCAATAATGTCTTGATTCGGGAAAACTAATTTCTGAAGCCATTAAACAGTCTTTAGCAAATTAGCTTAAATTTATTTTTCCAGACTTGGAATTAAAGCTGCCGTACGTCTCGATCATGGTCGGGTTTCCCTTCCCTCTCCTGCCCACGCTGTATCTGAGCTGCCTCCCTCCGTGCCGGGGCTGTGTGCTGGAGCTCAGCCGTGCCCGCCACGCTCCTCTCCGTGGGCTCTCCGGGGAGTTCCCACTGAGCAGCCTGGGGAGCCCTGGCAGCGATTCCCAGCCGTGTGTGGAGCAGGGCCCCGTGTTCCAGAGCTGCTGCCTGAGCCAGTGCTCAGGGTTCTGGCCAGGTGTTGTGATCTCTGCGTTCTCGCTGTGGTCTGAGTTGGAACAGAGCTCTGTCTGCTGCAGCAGAGCGCTGGGAGAAGCCTTACTGGTGGTCAGAGCTGGACTTTGTGCTGCCTCGGGGCAAACCCTGGACAGGAGTTCAGCTGTTCTGCAAAGAAGCACGTGAGCCTCGCCGAAAGAACAAGAATAATGACTTGAACTTTAAAGTTTCCAAGATTAATCTGTGTTGCTCATAAATTTTCCAGGTTCCTCCACACAAGAGGCAGCAGGGATAAATGCTGCTGTTTCCTTTCCCATCCTTCCTGGTTCACGGGCCCTTTTGTTGCCTGCCCAGGCCGAGTTTCCTGTGTGCCTCAGGGCCCTGGATGGCAGAGTTTGTTCCAAACTGGCTCCAGCTGATGGAATTTCCACTGCTGACCTCGGGGTGGGAAGGACAGGCAGCTGCTGCTTGGATTAGGGTGGAGAAGATGGACAATGAGGACTAGGATGGAGAAGATGGACAATGAGGATTAGGATGGAGAAGATGGACGATGAGGATTAGGATGGAGAAGATGGACAAGGAGGATTAGGATGGAGAAGAGGGACGATGAGGATTAGGATGGAGAAGAGGGACGATGAGGATTAGGATGGAGAAGATGGACAATGAGGATTAGGATGGAGAAGAGGGATGATGAGGACTAGGATGGAGAAGAGGGACGATGAGGATTAGGATGGAGAAGATGGATGATGAGGACTAGGATGGAGAAGATGGATGATGAGGATTAGGATGGAGAAGATGGACGATGAGCTGGCCGCTTCTCCTGCTGAGGAGGAACAAGACCTGCATTGCTGTTCTTCTCCTGCACCCCTGCAGTGGCAGAACGTGTCACCACAGGCAGGCTGTGGCTGATCATCCCCTCTGCAATGTGCCCAGAATTAATTGGCTCCCTCTTTGCTGCTGAGCTCCTCCCAGGCGGGTGCTGGAGGATGAGGGCACTGAAAAACTGCTCCCTGCAGCTTGGGTTGCTTTGGGCTTTTTGGTTCTGGAGGCAAATACTCTGTTTTCTGTGGGGAAGGCCTGAAATTCCCATCACTTGTCCTCATCCCATCTCGCAGAGTTTGAGAAGTTGTGAGGTTTCTGTGCAGAGCCCTTTGCCCAGCCAGGCTGCCCGTGCCCATCAGCAGCTGCTCTGCAAGCGCTCACTGAGGAGCTCCCAGCACATTCCCAGAACATGAACTGCTGCTTTCCCCCTCCGAGCTCCCTGGAGCTGGCTGTGTGATGGGAATCTGGAGAGACCCCGCTGTTCCTGGCTGAAATCCCTGTGGTTCCTGTGCCTGGGTACAAGCACCTTTGCAGGAGCCTTCCCTCAGACATGACCACGCAGCTCAGGGTTCCATCCCACTGCAGCAGCTGGGCAGGTTCAGATCAGGGGTCAGGGACAGGTTTGTTCATCAGAGCTGGTCCCTGTCACCAGCCCAGGGCCCCTCCCACCCCAACCCTTCTGTGCTTCCACGATCCCGTTCCGCTCACACCGATTTCCATTTGGCTGTCGCTGGGCTGTGTAAATGACTCCAAATAAAAACTCAGTACAAATCCTCAGTGCCCTCAAAGCTCGGGAAATAAATCCATCACATTGAGCAGGTGGAAATACGGGCAGTTCAGTGAAGGGCTGTGTAGCAACACAAGATATATTGGCTTATTCCAATTTTCTCCTTGTTATCAGAGGCTATTTTGACTGGAAGACTCCTGACCCTTTGAGTAGAAACTCCTCTCCCAGCAATTCCAAAATGTAGCAGGGTTCCCTTATCAGCACTCCTGGGATGGTGGGGTGGTGGCAGTGCTCCTTTCCCCAGTGGCACTGGCAGATAGGCTCTTATCCATGCTGGAGCCCGAGGGGAAAATGCAGCAAGGAGCATCCTGTGGAGAAATCCTCTCCAGAACCCTCCTCTCCTGGGCTTTCTGCTCTCGAGCAGTGCCTGTCACACAGAGAACCTCCAGCACCACGTCCTGCCTGCCTGCTGCATGTTCTTTAATCCACTCTCCTGGAAAAATGCAGCTGGGATTTGTCTCTGAGCGCTTTTCCAGTCAGACAGCGCTGAGGATGGAGACAGCTGCAGGCTCCATTTTCTCTCCACCATGAAGGATGGCAGATTGAACCCGGCCCAGCACGGCAAGGTGAGGTCACCCCTCGCCACACCTCCCACTGATGCTATCTCTGAGCACGAGGAAAGGTTTGGGCTTCGGGATGCAGCAGCAGGGAAAGGTGCCTGGAGTGCTCTGGGCTCCCACAGGGACTCCTGAAGTGGTGCCGTGGGAATGTTTGTTCTCCAGAAACTGCGATCTTTGTGCTTTAATCAGGGAGCACATGGAGTGTCAATCTCCACACAGAAAACATTTGATATCTGCTTTTCCCTCCTGTGGTTGTTTTATCCAGTGATTTCTCCAGGCTCCAAACCTGCATTTATTTCATGCGTTTTCAGGCCCAAACCTTCACAGCCAAACTGCTCCAGAAAAGCTGTTTTGCTTCTGGAGAGGTTCGGCTCTGAATGCACCCAGTTCTCCTTCGAGGCACTGCAAACTCTGACCCCCATCCCAGGAGCCAGAGATCCCAGAATCATGGAATCTTTGAGGGGGTTGGAAAAGCCCTCCCAGCCCATCAAGCTCAAGCTGTGCCCCATCCCCACCTTGTCCCCAGCCCAGAGCACTCAGTGCCACCTCCAGCCCTTCCTGGGACACCTCCAGGGATGGGCACTCCAAACCTCCCTGGGCAGTCCCTGCCAACACCTGACCTGAAGAAATTATTCCTGAGTCAAAGCCTTCCTGGAGTTTTTCCCTATTACAGTGATATTTTATTGCACAGCAATGATCCCTGGCTGTGGCTGCCAAACTTCCTAATCCCCCCAAATCTCTGTTTATGAGCACACCATGCTGCACATGGTGATGCTGCCCCATCTCAGCACCTTTTGAAGCTTTTTCTCACTTCCTTCCATCCTCCCAAGATGTCCCAGACTTGTTCCCTTGCTGGCACAGAATCACCACCCCATGATTCCAGAGCTGCCAGTGCAGGTATCTCCAAGCCAGGGATAATAGCAGGAAAAAGAAATATTAAATCTTTCTGAATTACCTGAACCCAACGTTCCCAGCAACATCAAAGCAAGCTCTCTTGAAAAAGAAAAATGTTACACTTTAGTCCAAGGAGATGAGAGGGAATGGGAATGAAATGGAAAATTATCAATCACCAGAACTTCCTTCAGAGCCTGAGAGTGAAATATTCCACGGTCATGTTTCCACCAGAGAGGGAAAGTCACGGGTTTAACCCAGCCACAGCCAGGGCCAGTTGGGGCTGCACTTTGATCGAGGATTTCTTTTGAAGATCCACTGCTTGATTTGAGAATATCAGATGGAATAAATGAAAAGAGCGTCAGTCCAGAGCAGGAGCTGAAAGAAAAATGTCAGAGGCTGCAGAGGCTGAAATTCAGATGAGTGGGACTGGTTTGGAAGAGCAGCACGGAGAGGGACAGAGGCATGAGTGATAGGAGCCACCAATCATCTTTATCTCTCACCCAGAGAGTGCTGTGGGTTAACCTGCTCCTGCCCACCACTAATGAGCCCCTGACCGTCTGTAGCACTTGGATATTTCATGGAGCAGAATCTCTCCAGGGTGGCCTCATGACCTGATGGAGGAGGAGGAGGATGGACCTTGGAGAAGGCAACTTGAGAGGAGTTTGGGAATATTTTCTTTAGAACAAGCTCCTGAAATTCCCTGTATGGGTTCCCCTGGAAGAGGGGACCTGCAGGAGCAGAAGGAAAACCAGGAAGCTGAATTTTTATGGATCACACAACTCCCCCACTCCCTTCTTTAAGTAGATGAAAAGGCCGAATTGGTTTCCCTGGAAGAGAAAAGAGCTCAGGCTGGTTACAGAGCAAACAACAATAATTTGCTTTTACCCTTTCATTCAGGAGAACTCGATCCAAACATTACAGGAGCACTCTCAATTCTGTTTATCCTCCTCATAAACAAGCCCTGTGCTGCTGTTTCGTCAGGCTTACAAAGCACAACCCCCTGCTAAATCGGGCCTTAATAACTGAATATATTAGAGGGGCCTCCCACGGTGCTGAGAGCGGGGGGAGGAGGCTGGGAAGGGGATTTGCTGCTCATCCCATTTGTACCAGCTGAGGAAATCACAGGGCTCCTGCTGGACACAGATTGGAAACAGGCCCAGCTCTGCTCAGACCTGGCTCTGGGCTGAGGGATGGATTCCCTGGGCAGTGCTTTTGGGACATGTGGCAGAATCCCAGAATCCCAGCCTGGACTGGGCTGGAAAGGACCTTAAAGCCCATCCCCATCCCCATCCCCATCCCATCCCCTGCCTTGGGCAGGGACACCTTCCACAGAACAGGTTCCAAGCTGGCCTTGTTTTATCCTCTCCCCTTTTCTGCACATCCTGCTCCTCCTGGAGCTCCTGGCACCATGGGCTGGAGTTGGAGGGCACCTGTGGGGAATGACACCGCAGTGACACCGCAGTGACACCACAGTGACACCAGAGTGACACCAGAGTGACACCAGAGTGACACCGCAGTGACANCTCTGCACATCCTGCTCCTCCTGGAGCTCCTGGCACCACGGGCTGGAGTTGGAGGGCACCTGTGGGGAATGACACCGCAGTGCCACCGCAGTGACACCACAGTGACACCACAGTGACACCACAGTGACGCCACAGTGACACCACAGTGACGCCACAGTGACACCGCGTCCCTCCTCATCACTGAGCCCCAGGAGCAGCTGAGGGAGCTGGGGGGGCTCAGCCTGGACAAAAGGAGGCTGAGGGGGCACCTTCTTTGGTGGGTGCCCATCTCTGAGTAGTCACCCACTGTGCCAGTGCAGACATGCAGCATTCCCAGTAATAATCAGGAATAATGGTTGATTTTCTTACAAACAATGCTCTTTTTTTGCAGTGTTTCTTTTCCCCCTCTCCGCTTCCTTCCCTCAAGCACCACCCTGGTGGGCGGCCTGGTTCTGCTCCCCAGCTCCTGACTGGAAGCTGGTTGGAACCCCTGGAGAATCCCTGCAGACATCAGTGGGTGACTGTGGGGGTGTGAATTCACCTTTACACACACCGTGTGAGCTCTGCCTGGTTATCAGAGATGTGTCAGGAGGGGCCATCCCAGCTCAGTGAGCGGGAGAAGAGGGAACACAAAGCAGTGGAGGGCCCTGGAAGTTGTTTTTCTTCCGTAGATAAACAGTCCTCTCTAGAGTGTTCAGGAGATGCCAGAGTCACTGGAGTTTGCAGCCCTCCAGCAGCGGTGCCTTCCACACAGCACAATTTATTTCTCTTTCAACATCCCCACATCTGCAGGAGGCTGCTGGAGCACCACATCAAAAGGCGGCCTGGAGAGCTGGGGCTGAGCTGGGAGATTCCCGGCGGAGCGGGAACAAAGCCACCAGGTAACAGGGAAATAGGAGGGGAGGTGTGGAAATAGAAATCCCCTTATTAACACTTCGTTCCAGGGCTGGGGGTGCAATGCTTCATCCATTTTGTGTGATGCCAGCTGACTCCTGCAGCTACCAAAATTCACATCACACAAATCCAGATCCTTTTTTCCTCAGCTTTTGTTGTACTCACGACTCCTCAGAACTTTGGCTTTTCACCATTTCTGAGTGAAGGATTTTAAAGGAATATTCACACAAACCATGTTCTTCTTCATCTACCAAGATGCTCTTTGAGGTGCCTTCACTTCCTGCAGGGTGATAAAACTTGTTCCAAGCAAAGTGACAGATTCCCTTCCTCATCACTGCATTATGAAAACCTCTTGGGTTTGTTTCCGAGCAGGGGGGTTGCACGTGGTGTTTTTCTTCCTGAAGATTCAAACGAGCAGGTTCATCCCCCCGAACTTCCAGGCCTGGTGAGTATCTGTCTGCTCGGATCTCAGGCACCCTCCAAGGAATCCAGTGATTATTATGGAAATCCTGGACGAGGCAGCACAGCTGTCAGGTGTGAGGTGCTTGTGGGGAAATATTGATGCACGCAGCCAGGAGCCTCCACCTGGCTGCAGATTTCCTATAAAGTTCAGATAAATTTCCATTTTGCAAAGGAAAATTACATTCAGTGTCACTGCATTGTAATAACTGATGTTAGTTAAATCCCTTGTATTGAATTAATATGCAATTTATGGTCAGTGTAAGTAACACATGGTCAGTCTGTGCTGCCACTGCTCTTTGAAAGGCATCCAGAGGTCAGGGCTGGATGGGATATTGGGAAGGAATTGTTCCCTGGGAGGGTGGGCAGGCCCTGGCACAGGGTGCCCAGAGCAGCTGGGGCTGCCCCTGGATCCCTGGCAGTGCCCAAGGCCAGGCTGGACACTGGGGCTGGGAGCAGCCTGGGACAGTGGGAGGTGTCCCAAAGCAAAGCCACGTGGGGACACTTTGCCTCCAAGAGCTGAGAGACTGGAAAAGGAGAATTTCATTAAATGAATGTGGGGATAAAGCAATACGTATCTTTATTTCTATATATTTTAGTATATATGATCGTATTTATTTATATTAAAATCAATATAAGGTATTTTTTATTCCACTCCAAGTCTCTTAATCTGTCCTTAAAGAGCTCATCCCACCTTTGTCTCTGGGCACATCCTCACAGTAAGGGAATGATTAATTTGACATACAAGAGACTAAAAGGAAACAGGTTGATCATTTTCCAAAAGAATGTCCCACATTTTCTGTATCTGTTTTTTGTATATTTAATATAAAATAACAGGCCCAAACACCCCAGTCTGCTGCGGAACTTACTGAATATCCTGATTCCTTCTTTTTAAACTACATTTTAACTATTTTCTATCACTTCCTGAAGCTTTCACTTCAGTCTTAGTTAAGTCTTGCTCTGAAATGTCAATTAGCCTCATCAAATATGACATAATCATCTCACAGCCTGAATTTCCCCGTAACTTCCAGGGAATTATGGCCCCATTATCCTATTTCAGAGCCTCAGCTCTGGGTTGTGAGCTGAGGGCTGGATGCAGGCACAGTCAGAGCTGTTCTGTAATGCCATCAGAACTGTCAAGGATGTGCTGCAGCTCTTTCCAGACATTTATGGTGTGCCTGGGAATGGGGATATTCCCCTTGTCCCTCCCTCTGTTGCCATTTCGTGCTGATCAGAAAAACCTGGGATTCATCGCTGCTGAAGTGCCTTTGTTCAGTTTATTTATTCAAATTGGAACCACAGGTCAGTTCCAATCAAAAGTGTCTCAGCCTGGGTGAGAAGAAACCTCCCGAAGCTCCACCGAAGTGCCTGATGAGATAATCTTTGGGAAGAGCCCTGAAGCTGGCACAGGGAATCCCCAAATGTCCTCATTACAGCTCAGACCTTTTCATTAAGTCTAATTTGGGGAGTTTTCTTGTCATTTGTCTCACAAATGATTTCGAGAATGTCTTTATTAATCTGCTGAAACAAGAATTGTTCAGACTGAGGAAATCCACTGAGCTGGACCTGTAAATAGGGAGAGACACCAAAACTGAGATTGAGACCGCACTCAAGCAGGTCAGAAATGCACTGCTCAGATATCCTTGGGGGTTTAGTTCTGAAGTGCTTTTGAGAGTGTTATTTTTCATTTAAAAACATTCATTAATTATTTTTAATTATAATTAATTTTTGATTCTCCTGTGCACTCATGGGAACGGAGCTGGGAAGGGGCTGGAGCCCCAGGAGTGGCTGAGGGAGCTGGGAAAGGGGCTCAGCCTGGAGAAAAGGAGGCTCAGGGGGGCCCTTGTGGCTCTGCACAAGTCCCTGACAGGAGGGGGCAGCCGGGGGGGTCGGGCTCTGCTCCCAGGGAACAGGGACAGGAGGAGAGGGAACGGCCTCAGGCTGGGCCAGGGCAGGCTCAGGTTGGACAGCAGCAGGAATTTCCCCATGGAAAGGGTGCTCAGGCCTTGGCAGGGGCTGCCCAGGGAGGTTTGGAGTGCCCATCCCTGGTGGTGTCCCAGGAAGGGCTGGAGGTGGCACTGAGTGCTCTGGGCTGGGGACAAGGTGGGGATGGGGCACAGCTTGGGCTCGATGGGCTGGGAGGGCTTTTCCAACCCCCATCATTCCAGGATCCTGTGATCCTGCTGCACAGGACAGGCCCTGTCGTTGCTCAGGTGTTTCTGATTTGCTTTGTTCCAAAGTCTCTGCAGCACCACTCCCGTGGGGAGGTGCCCCAGGTAAGGGGGACTCAGCTGTGAATTCGTGCCCTGTTCTCATCCCTGGGTACGGGCAGGAATCAGAGTTATTGCAGCCCAAGGAAATAACAACTCCTGAGTTTTTTTAAAGCACCAAATGCCCCTCAGTAGCCACGTAAATGTGATCCAGCAACAGGGAAACCCGAGGGGGTTGGTGCTTCCAGATTCCCACAGAGCAGATCATCCATCCTGTCTAACAGGCAGGAGGAGCAGCCTTGGTCCTCTAAAACACTGGGATTTATTGACTGACAACCTCCTCAGCAGCCCAAAGTTTAATCTGGAAGCTGTCAGGGAGCAGGGCTCGGCTCCTCAGCATTCGTCAGGCACAAAGTGGCAGCTTGTCACGAGGGACAGGCTCCTTCTGAACTGGGTTTGTTGGCTGCCGAGGCTCGGGCTCTGTCCCTAACGCCCGGGCGTGGGCAGAGGCCTCCCCTCGGTCTGTGCTCGCACACAGCTCCGTGCTGATCCAGGGTCTGATCCCTGGGAAGGGTTGGTGGGACGGGGAACCCAAACCCAGCCCGGCTCCGGCCCTGGTCCCCGGGGTGCTGTGACAAGGGGGAGGAGGTGGCTGTGGTGGCCCTTCCGTGGCACCTCGTGGCTCAAAGCCAGCAGGGTGGCACTGAAGGGCTTCCTTCAAAACAAGCAATCCTCTCTCTGTTTTGGCTTTGGCTCTTTCCCATCCCCTTTCCTGAATCTTTTGGGCTTGTTAAGGAGGCCGGGGAGGATTTTTTGGCTTTCTTTTGTCAGGCAAGGACATTTTGATAGATACCAAAATGCTTCAGCTGCAGCAAAAATCAGGAGCATTAATGAGCAGAGACCTCCGAGATCAGGGAGTCCAGCCCAGCACTGGGATTTTGGCACTGGGAGGAGGTGCCTGTCCTGGGCTCTGGCCCTGCCTGGTTGCCCTTGCCCAAGCTCCAAACTCTGGAGCAGCCGACCTCAGGAACAGGAGGAGATCCCTGCTCAGAAAGCTGCAGGGAATGTTTGCATAGAGCAGCTTTTACCTGCTACAAGCAATCCCATAAATCCTCTCCCGAAAATAATAAGACCCAGTAGAATACCAGTGCAAGGCTTACAACTCCTGCCCAGGAGCTGTTTTCCATGTGAAAACACACAAAGCCCATCAAAGCCCCCGTTCCAGGTTTTATGGGGAGGTTCAGTGTCGTTTAACAAAGGATAACAACAGCAAATCCATCGGGGGGAGTGCAGCAAGTTTGCTGTGTAATATAAATTACCTCGTTGTTGAGGTAATTACCTAAATTACCTGTGCAGTATAAATTACCTGGCATGAATGATGCCTTTTTAGCCTAATGAATCCCATTAGTTTACAAAAAATGTGGGATCTTTATTGAGTTATCTGCCATCAGTCACTGTCAGTCTGGGCTTTGCTGGGCTGGAACTGGGAGCTGCCACTTCTGCACAGGAAACTCTCCTGTCCCGCTTTGGGGGTTGTTCTCTGTCACTCAGGGGACGTTTCCCTCTTGCTGTGGGCTTGTGTGGGGTGGATGAGTGCGAGGAGGGGACCAAACAGGTGTTTACATCCTCCCCCACCCTTCCATCACCAGTTAACTCCGTTCATGGCACCAGCAGTGTCCCCTCTGCCAGGGCTGCCGTGGGGCTGGGGCCCTGAGCTGCAGCTGGTGCCTTCATTAACCCCATTGCTATAAAAAGGCCAGGAACGAGGGAAAGGGAGCCAGGAGGGAGCACAGGTGGGAAGGTGAGTGGGTGGTGGCTGATCTGCAGTCATTTCACCCGGATTTAGGGATGAGTTTGGATCCAGGGAGTGTTGCAGGTAAATTCATGTGTTCCCAAGATCACTGGGGCTGGAAAAGCCCTCCAAGGTCACCGAATCCCCACCTTGTCTCCAGCCCAGAGCCCTGAATGCCATGGCTGGATTTCCGTGGACACAAGAAGTGCTCAGTGTCCATGTTTTCCATGGAAAGTGTCTGGTGGGGCAGAGGAAAGAAGCCTCTGCTGGAGAAAAAGCCCCCAGTAAATCCTTTCCTCGCGCTTCAGCTTGTCTCTGCTGACTGCTCGGTGTGGAACAAACACTCCAAATGTGTTAATATTTGAAGGTGCTGTGAAATTATGTTTGTTTTAAAGGCAGAGCATATTAACAAAGGAAAACCTCCTGCTCCTTAAGTAGTTTCATCTTTATTGACTTTGGTTTGTTAAGTGAGCTGCCAGCACGGGGAGGTGAGAGCGGCAGTGTGGGGATCCAGTAACACCTGGGGTTTGAAGGATTTGGGGAAACCAGCTGTTTTTGTTATTTTTCAGGAGCTGTGCCAGTTAATATTTGGGCAGGGCTGTTTGGAGCTGCGGTGGGCTGAGGGCTGCCAGGCCTGTGGAGGTCTGTGCCAGTGCAACACACGGTGCTGGCAGCAGCTACAGAGCCCTGGGGCATTTTCAACGTCATCTTCCTAAGGTGACAAAAATATTGCTTGATTTGGCATAAAAAGCATGTGAGAGCTCTGGGAGGTGGGAGTGATGTTCCTGCAGGCAGGGTTTAAAAGCCCGAGGTCCTTCCCCACTGTCCATTTGCTTCCCCTGTAAAACACCATTTATTTATTCTCATCTCCATTCATTCCAGCTGCAGCCTCCCCAGCTCGTGGGCTGAGCTGTCAAACTGCATCCTGGATGGCCACGGATAAATCACTTCAACTGCTCCCTCCCTGCTGCTGGGACTCACTCTGCTGCTGCTGGAATTCCGAACACATTCCACGGAATTTTGTGCTGCTCTGCCAGCACGGAGCAGGGGGGAGTTCCAGCTCCTGCTTCCCTTCACAACAAATTCATCCTCAGCCAGGACAGCTCGGGCTGGAACAGAAACCCTGTAATTATCAATAATGCACTTCGAGGTAAGCCCAAAGCCACTTGGTTTTTCTGTCTCGTTTTAAGGCAGTTTTTTTCGGAGCAGATAAAGCCATGCACAAAGGAAAGGGAATTCTCCGATGGGATGAGTGAGATAACTTTTTGGGCCTGATGTTTTTCTATTATTTGTGACTCCTTGGGTGATGGCTGGGAGTGCTGAAGGGAATAAAAGCTGGCATCAGTCATCAGAGTGGAAGTGAAGTGGGGCGAGGCCTCCAGGCACTCACAGACACCTGTGTATTCAGGAGAGCTTACATATTTCAAGATTTATATTTCTAGAGAGTATCCCGGCAGAAATGTGTGTTGAAAAGACAAATCAGAGCTTCTACAACCTCTTTTTATTCCTAGAGCAAGGCATCATTTTGCAGGCAGGTAAACCTTGACTCCTGGAGCTGTACCTCTAAAACTTCCCACCACTTCAGCCTCCAGGTGACACATGGAAAAAAACCAAGCAGGGAATAACTGGGGATTTTTACCTCCTCCCTCCAGGGAAAGAGACCCAGCCCTGGGCTCCCACCCAGGGGCTGCCCCAGCCTGGGGGTCCCATGGGGTATGGGGGTCCAGGGCCTGGCAGGGATCACCCCCAGCCCCTTCCCCATCTACCCCTGGCATCATGGAATGGTTTGGGTGGGAAGGGACCCCAAAGCCCACCCAGTGCCACCCTGCCATGGGCAGGGACACCTCCCACTGTCCCAGGCTGCTCCCAGCCCCAGTGTCCAGCCTGGCCTGAGGCAGGAGCAGCAGTGGTGTCCATGGGCTGAGGTGTTCCCAGCGCTGCCACAGCTGCTCCTTCTGCTGCTGTTCCCCTGCTTTGCATCCCAGCCCCTCAAGGGCCCATATTTCAGTTTTCCCCAGACCAATGAGTGGTTCAGGGATGTTGGCTATGGAAAACAGGGTCGTTTTTCTTCCTTCCTTCCTTCCCAGCGTGCTGCTGACGGACATTAATGGGGACTCGGAGCCGTTTCTCTGTCTCTCATTTTAGAGAACAGCTGGGGCTTAACTGGGGGAATTAAAAGGCTGACACCCAATTGTGTTCATTGATCACGGCCTCCCTTCATTAACTGTGAGTGGCTTTCATGTCCCACGGTTCCTGTGGCTTTTGCAGTGCAGAGATTGCTCAGAAAGGGAGCGAGGAAACCTGGCTGGAAACAGAGCCCATGGAATGCCAGACTGGGATCCTTGGGGTGGGACTGTAACAAAGGTAGAGCTCTGCCAGGGGAGGGCTCAGGGCTGCAGAGTGGTTGTAGGAATGGCCAGCTCCTCGGTGCTGAGGATGCATTACTTCCCCTAAAAAGTTTTGGCGTGGTTTTTTAGCCTTTGAAACGTTTTGAGCAATTTATTCTTCCAACACAGCTGATCTTTCCTTTCTGCAATTTTTTTCCGTGGATTCTGGTTGGCATTTGTTGTGAAACACTGAATAACAAAGTTGTATTTCCCTTAAATTGGCTCTGTGCCCCCAGAGATCATTTGTCCAAAGCAAGGTTATCCCTGAGATCCCTGCACAGAAGCACTGTGGGAGTTCCTGCTCTGTGCCAGCGTGGTGCCCCCCACTCCCCACGCCAGCAGTACCCTGGAAATTATGGATGTGTGTGTTTAACAGGTGCAACCAAACCTGCAAAAACCAGAGTAAAATCCATCAAACCCATCAACCCTTCTGCTTTGTGAAGATGCTAAACAGAAGTCACTTTATCAAATAAAAAGAAATGGCATTTTCATAGTGGAGAGTAATAGGGAATTATTTTATTTGCTGCAGGAAATGATGGCCCGTCTCCTGCAGGAGGCTGGGAGTGATGTGGGCTTGTAGAACACGGAGCAGGCAGAGATACAATCGCATTACGGGGCTTGTCGGAGCATTTGTTCCAATAAAGGCAGCGTGGGGCTGCCATCCATCACAGCTCGGAGCTCGGGGACACCGGCTCCTCTGTCACCTTTAGGCACAGCAAATAATGCTGTTAAATAACTGCTGCTCTCCCCAGAACTGGGCCTGGCTCTTCATTAGATCAGTGTTGGAGCACAAATCCCCGTTCTGATGGCTCCGAGCTGCGCTGGGGGCTGGAGGGGATTGATTGTCCTCGGTTCCATGCCTGGAAATGAATCCCGAGCCCTGGGAAGTGCTTGGAGCGGCTGCTGGGGAAAACTTGGGATTCAGCAGCACTTCAGTGGCCTTCCCGGGGCTCTGGTTTGACAGCTGGGCTGTGCCACTGCTTCCACACTTTTTAGGGAATTCTGCCCCTGTGCCCAGGTGAGCCCCACCTGCAGAGCTGCCCCAGCCCCGGCCCAGCACAGGAGAGACCTGGAGCTGCTGGAGCCAGGCCAGAGGAGGCACCCAGTGATCCGAGGGATGGAGCAGCTCTGCTGGGAGGGAGGGCTGGGAGAGCTGGGTGTGCTCACCTGGAGAGGAGAAGCTTTGGGGTGACCTCACTGTGGCCTTGCAGAGCCTGAAGGAGCTGCAGGAGAGCTGGAGAGGGAGTGGGGCCAAGGGATGGAGGGCCAGGATACAGGGAATGGCTTCCCACTGCCAGAGGGCAGGGATAGATGGGATATTGGGCAGGAATTGTTCCCTGTGAGGGTGGGCAGGCCCTGGCACAGGGTGCCCAGAGCAGCTGTGGCTGCCCCTGGATCCCTGGCAGTGCCCAAGGCCAGGCTGGACATTGGGGCTGGGAGCAGCCTGGGACAGTGGGAGGTGTCCCTGCCTGTCTCTGTGAGAACTGGCACTTGGTGAAGTGGCATCATGGCTTTGATGTACCATTTTTTGGGGGTGGAAGGGGGAAAAAACCTTAAATCATCTCTCTGTTATAGATAAGGCTCCTGTTAAAGCGGGAATGTTGTTCCAGAGCAATGTAAGGTTTGTGTTACTTGGTACCAAGAGGGGGCTGCGAAATTAAATTTCCCAGAATGTCCTGAGCTGGAAGGGACCCACAGGGATCACCCAGTGCAACCCTGGCCCTGCCCAGACCCCCAGCAATGCCCCTGTGCCCGAGAGCGTTGTACAAACACCGCCTGAAGGATCTGCAGGCCCGGTGCCCGGTGCCAGCCTGGCGCAGGCGAGTCTCAGGCTGTGCTGCGAGCAGCAAGGCTTCCTGCTGGAACAGAAACAGCTCCCAGCCAGCCCCGCCACTGCCTCCTGCTCCCTCCCGGCCCAGATCCCCGGCAGCACAGGGATTCGGGGAGCTGGGGGCACGGGAAACGCTGGCAGGCTGGGATGAGCCCGGCCAGCCCCGCGCCGCGCTGTTGGCAGGGACTGCAGGGCCCTGGCCGTGCTCTGCCTGCGCCCCGCAGCGAGTGAGGGCTGAGAACCCCCTCGGGGAGCAGCTTTGGGACCTCACCTCCCAGGGGGGTTTTTCTAATAGAAAACTGACTTTGCACAGGACTTGCTGAGCGTTTTCACAGCAGGGACTCTGCAGTCTCACTGTTGTCAGCTCAGGTGTTGACAGCCACACGCCTGACACGGAGCCCGACATTAAAGCTCCTCAGTTCAATTTTTAATTGTGCTTTATGGGTAAAAGAAGTCCCTACATCAGTGCAGTCTAATAGCATTGATTTCAGCATGGAGTTATCAATTATTATTCAGAATTCTCTGTTATCTGGCTGCAGCTCTGCAGCCTGAGCTGGTAATTCAGTGTTTCATGTGATAGCCTTTAGCTACCATCACTGTCAGGAGCCAGCTCCTGGGTGAAATCCCGGTTTTTTCCTGGTGTGCTCCCTGGGTAAATAAGGCATTTGTTGCTTTGACAGGGAGGTGATGCACTGAGAACTCTCTCACTTGTGATATCATTGCAGAATCAGCTGACCCAGAGAGAACAGCTCTGGGCTGCTCCGGGGCTGCAGGAGGAGCATCTGCAGTTATCCCAGTACAGAGAGACAGGAAAAGCAGGAGAACTCCACCATGGCCTGTAAAGTTACACCTGAGGATTAATGACGGGCTGAACGTACAAAGTTCATTCTGGAAATCCCCTGGATCCCTGGCAGTGCCCAAGGCCAGGCTGGATGGGGCTGGGAGCAGCGTGGGACAGTGGGAGGTGTCCCTGCCATGGCAGGGGTGGCACTGGATGGGCTTTGGGGTCCCTCCCGACCCAAACCATTCCATGATTTTGGGATATTCTGGGATCAGTGCACTTCCCTTCTGGTTCTGCTCCACAGGAGGAGGTGTCTGTTAGAGGCAGGTGACAGTGACATGGCTCTGTGGTGGCTGCTGGTGACAACAGCCTGGTGTGGTCACTGTGCCAGGTGACTCCTTCAGTGCAGGAGGAGCTGACAGCGAGTGACACCAAACAGTAACAGGATGCCATCCATCTTGGGAATAGCTCCAGTGTCTCCAGCAGCTCATCCATGTGTTTGTAACAGCTCCTGCACCTCGGGAGTGCGTGAAGCCAAAATTCCTTCCAGGTGGGTCCGTGGAACTGCTGAGTTGGGGGTGTTCAGAGCAAGCACAGAACATGGAATCCCAGACTGGATGGGCTTGGAAGGGACCCTAAATCCCATCCAGTGCCACCCCTGCCATGGGCAGGGACACCTCCTACTGTCCCAGGCTGCTCCCAGCCCCAATGTCCAGCCTGGCCTTGGGCACTGCCAGGGAAATAGGGAATTCTGTTTCTGGATAAGGAATGAAGGAAGCAAAGTTCCCAGATGAACAGTGCACTGGGAGGGCCGTGAATATTCCCTCTTTCCAGCATGAATTATTCCTTTCATTTTTTTCCCTCCTTTCAGTCTGTTGTAACCATAACTTTATTTAAACGCTGCTTTTCTTTCCAGTGACTGCAGTAATTTCTTAAAGAACATATTTTAATCGCTTGCCTATATGCTCAGGATTTCTGTTTGCTCCCATAATTGCTCCTTAATTATTTTCCAATTGCTGAAACAACAGTTTTCGCAGTTTATTAAAAAGGCTTTTTGAAAGCATTCCCCCAAGGCATTGTCAGGGTTTATGACTGTCACTAACAGCCAGAGCCGGTGAATAATCTGCAGCAGGGGCTGGTGGCACTCACAGGGAATGGAGAGGCTCAGGCAGAGAGCACCAAAAGTTTCGTGTCAGCCTGGATCTCCTTCAGTGCAGGAGCACAGGCAGCTCCCAAATGTCCCAACCACTCCATCCCATCGGGATGATCAGAGGGATGGAGCAGCTCTGCTGGGAGAGCTGGGGGTGCTCACCTGGAGAGGAGAAGCTTTGGGGTGACCTCACTGTGGCCTCACGGTGCCTGAAGGGGCTCCAGGAGAGCTGGAGAGGGACTGGGGACAAGGGATGGAGGGCCAGGACACAGGGAATGGCTTCCCAGTGCCAGAGGGCAGGGATGGATGGGATATTGGGAAGGAATTCCTGGCTGGGAGGGTGGGCAGGCCCTGGCACAGGGTGCCCAGAGCAGCTGTGGCTGCCCCTGGATCCCTGGCAGTGCCCGAGGCCAGGCTGGACACTGGGGCCCATCCCATCCCACCCCTGCCATGGGCAGGAACACCTCCCACTGTCCCAGGCTGCTCCCAGCCAAAATCCAGCGTGGCCTTGGGCACTGCCAGGGATCCAGGGGCAGCCACAGCTGCTCTGGGCACCCTGTGCCAGGGCCTGCCCACCCTCCCAGCCAGGAATTCCTTCCCAATATCCCATCCATCCCTGCCCTCTGGCAGTGGAAGCCATTCCCTCTTGTGCTCTGGTAGAACTTTTATGTCCTATTATGACTTTGCAAAGTTCTGATACAGAGAAACATAATGAGGGTCTCTAATTAGATTAATTTTCTCCCTGCTCCAGCCCCATGCAGGTTTAAACAAATTACATCAGAAGAGTGAAACAAAACTCCCTCTCCCCAGATCCCAGCGATTAAGCAGCACTTCCAGTGCCTGCTCTTCATTTTTCACTCTGGGGAAGAGTTATGTGTCTTTTTATGAGCTGGAGATGCAGAGATGCTTTACAGCCTCTTATCCCAACCAGTTATGTGGAAATGGCCAAATGCAGCCTGTAAAGTGGGGTTTTTTAGGAAAAGAGGGGCTGTCTGAGTGTCTGGAATTGCTGCTGTTAAAGGATCAAATCCAGGGAATCCTCAGCTTCCCTGAATTCCCCCCTGTAGCTGAGGAGTTCCAGCTCTGCCACTCACTCCATGTCCCTCCAAATAATCTGATACTGACTGATACAAACCATGGATGGCCTGAATTCCTCTTTCCAGGGAAAGGTCGGGAAGCCGGGCGCCCCTTGACTGCCATTAGGGATTAAGAATATTCATCTTTAAAATGATCTCACTTTCCAAAATTCATCATTTAAAAAATCTCCCTTTTCCGAAGATGCATTTGTGAAGCTGTGCTGCAGCTTTGGGGTGTTTGTCCCCGTCTGTGCATTTTAATCTGCATCGGTGGCACTTTCTGTGTGTGGGGGCACAGCCCGGCAGGCACAGCCCAGCCCTGCAGGCACAGCCCAGCCCGGTGGGCACAGCCCAGCCCCGTGGGCACAGCCCCGCGGGCACAGCCCAGCCTCAGGGAGCCTGTTCAGGAGCTGTAAGTGGGTTGTGGGGTCGATTTCTGCCTCTCAGCCCGGATAATGGGCACTTTGCATGGAGGATTTATGGCCAGAGCCATCCCCCCGCTGTTGGCACCTGGAAGGGCCCCGGCTCCGACTGCAGCGGGGTTTGATGGATTTTGCAGTGCCCTGCTCAGCTCCAGGAGCAGCAGGGCCAGTCCTGCCCCACCCGGAGCAGGAGCTTCCCCAGGCTCCACAGGCAGGGTTTAACTGCCCAGAACCATTTGACAGCCTGGCGATCAGAGCAGTTTTATGCCCATTTGACTTTGTTAACACAGCATCAAATGGACCCAAAAAAAAGGGAAGAACGTGAGCTCAAGGGCTGTAAATGTGTGTTTATCCCCATGCGGGGGGAGGCAGCAGGAAGGAAGCTCAGGGTTTGAAGTTAATCAGTGTTTCTTTTCAGAGATGATGCACATGAAGGAGTTGCTCAGTTCTGATACAGCAGTGACTTACTGGACATGTCAGGGGTTGATGATCTTTAAGGTCCTTTCCAACCCAAGTGTTCTGTGATTCTAAAAACTCTTGGATTCTAAAAACACCTCCAGGGCTGGGGACTCCACCATGTCCCTGAGCAGCTGTGCCAGCACTGGACAGCGCTGTCCATGAAGAACCTTTTTAAAATCTCCAATCTAAACCTCCTTTTGTGCACCTTGGAGCAGTTTCCTCTCATCCTGTCCCTTGTTCCCTGGGAGCAGAGCCTGTTCCCCGGGAGCAGAGCCTGTTCCCCCCGCTTCCAGCCTCCTGTCAGGCAGGGAAAGGCTGATTTATCCCACTCTGGCCCTGCCCCAGGGCTCCTGCTCCCATTACATTTATTAAAATTAAACACGAAGTGAAGAGATGGGGGTCAGGGGAAGCAGAGGGCTCAGCCTGGAGGGCACCTGCACCATGACAGGAGAATTCTGGAGTAACCCCAGGGATAAATTTGCACAAGTTAAGAGAGGGGGGAATCGATCTCTGAAGAGGCAAAGTAAATTCTGTCAGCTTGGATGTTACTCCAGCACCCAACAAGTCCTGCCCAGCCCCAGGTAAGGCAAAAGCAGGGAGAAAACTGCTCTGGTTGGCAGCAGGTACCCAAAATATTCCCCTCAAGAGCCCCGGTGCTGCTGCTGCCCCTGGCCAGGCCGTGGCTGAGCTGCTGCCTCAGGAAGTGCTGGATTTAGGGACAGCAGGATGCCACAAAAATGGTCTGAGTGTCCACTGGAGCCTCAGATCTGCTTTAGTGCACTCCAGATAAAAGCTTTTCCCCACTCTTTGCCATCTCCCCCATTAAATTCTGCTCAGGAGAGGAGCTGAGCTGTTAATGCTCCTGCTGCTGACTCAGCGCCTGGGTTATCTCTGGGGCCCTGCAGCCCGAGCCTGTGCCCAGCCGTTCTTCGTTCCCCCGCTGAATAAATTACAAATGCTAATTCCTGCTCTCCAGAAGGCAAGATTGAGGCAGCAGAACAGACAGGGATGCCAAAACATTTCTTGAATGAGTTGCAAGGGTGAGACGGAGCCTGTGGAGTTCCCAGTGAGCTCAGAGCAGGACTCCAACCCTGAATTTAAGATCAAGTCCTTTATTTACCCACAATCCAATTTAGTGCAAATACATCATATCCAACATCTGTATTCTGCAACCCACTGCTGAGCAACCCTTGGCAGTGTTATTTTCTCTCGTTCCTGTGTGCTCACACACGACTCTGGCTAAATCACAGTAATGACCCTAATTCCCCGTGAAGGACCCAAAGCAAACGGTGTCCCTGAATGGAGCTCCCTCCCTGCACAGCTGCTCCACGAGGTTATCCTTCATTGCCACCCCATTTCCAGGCAGCCCCTTGTCAAATGAGCAGGGAAACAACCACCTTGGAGCCATTATACAAATATTTGCAGAAAACTCCTGCATTAATACCTAGTGCAGCGCTGAACCTGGGGAATGGGAATTTCCATGGCAATGCTCAGAGATCCTGGGAGATGTTTGCTCCTGGAGAACCAGCAGAGCTTTGTGGGTAGGGCAGGGACAGGTTCAGCATCTCTCAGCAGCCCTGGGCAGCCTGTCCTGGGCCTGACAGCCCTCGTGGGGAAGGAAATTTCCCAAATATTCAATTTAAACCTTGAAACAGCACAGGCAACTTACATAATATCACTTGATACCACAGTCTATAGAACTTTATTTTAATTCTCAGCTGTTTTGAATTATATTTAGAGTGGTTTGTGAAATCCCCTGTACTTAATACACATAACTATAAATGCTGTGTTTTATTCTGCTTTTGAAAAATAACTTCTATGGAGTCACATTCAGTTCTGCAGCCATTGGAGAGGTGATTTTACTGCCTGAAGCAATCAATTATTCTGCATTAAATTGCAGATATTTGCATTGGGCAGGTGATGATCACCTGAGATGATCAGAGGGATGGAGCAGCTCTGCTGGGA
>VZRQ01004347.1:134501-148566 GCA_013397975.1 Machaerirhynchus nigripectus | reverse complement strand
CCTCTCCTCTCCTCTCCTCTCCTCTCCTCTGGCAGGTTCCCCTGGAGCAGCTCCTGCCAGCAGAGCAGCCCTAACAGACCATTCTGTGCCTCCATCAGACATCCTCTCGTATTTGGGGTGAAGTTTCTCTCCTCTCTGGCTCCCCTTCCTCCCCCAAACCACACACAGGCTTTAGGAGAGCCAGAATTAAAGCTGGCAGATGTCAAATTGCTGTGGCAGCGAGAGGAGCATTTCTCAGCTCATAAATTGGTTTATGACTTTTCATGTAGCAGTCGGAGTAAAATAAATTTATGGACTCAAGAACAGCTTTTTAATGGAAGAGCAATGAAGCTGAGGCAGAAGTTCTTGGCACAGAGTGTTTGGAGGATAATCAGGACTTGACTGGACAAGGCTCTAACACTGGCTGGGCAGTGAGCAGGACTTGGGGCTAAATATCCCATCCGTGACTTTTTAATGGGTTTTCATTGGTTTCTATTGATTTTCATAATGTTATTTGAGTAATTATCAAAACGTACCTGCCTGTTAGAAACATGCCACGAGAATTCAAGTGGCAAAACCTTCCAGGTAAATATTGGAAAGACAAGGACGGGATTATTTTGGGCCTGCAGGAATTGCTTCACATTAAAGGAACCTCTGCCATGGCAGGGTCAGCCCCTGGAGATGACACAGCACAGGGGGAGGTGAGGGGACTGAAACTGGAACCACCACGGGACTGAAACTGGGCCCATCATGGACTGAAACTGGGCCCATTATGGGACTGAAACTGGAACCACCAAGGGACTGAAACTGGAACCACCACGGGACTGAAACTGGGCCCACTGTGGGACTGAAACTGGAACCACCATGGGACTGAAACTGGGCCCATCATGGAGTGAAACTGGGCCCACCGTGGGACTGAAACTGGGCCCACCACGGGACTGAAACTGGGCCCACCACAGGGAGTCCCTGCTTTTCACAGCCTTCTCAGAGGAGGCTTTGGCTGCTCTAAAAGGCTTTTCCTTGCCACCCTTTGCACCACAGCAGATCCCTGTATTTGAACCCAGGCCTCGGCCCATGTCCATGAGGAGCAGGTCCCAGCACTGAGACACAGAGGGAGGAGCAGATCCAACACATGGCCAAGAGGACATGCATAAATGTTAATTGCATTGATTGGTCACCCAGAGCAGCTGTGGCTGCCCCTGGCAGTGTCCAAGGCCAGGCTGGACACTGGGCCTTGGAGCAGCCTGGGACAGTGGGAGGTGTCCCTGCCCACTGGGATCTGGATGGGATTTAAGGTCCCTTTCAGCCCAAACCATCCCATGATTCCATGACAATGAAGATTCATAACCCAGAGGCTTGAGGGGGGCAAGGTTTTCCTGATCTTTCAGGCGAACATTGGAAATCAAAGCTGGAGGGAATATCTTCCCCACACACTGCCCTGCTTGCAAAGGCAGCTCCTCCTCGTGCCTGCTCCGGATCAGCACCTGCCACGCACCTGCAGATGTGGTTTGGGTGCTCAGTTACTCAAAGCTGAGGAATAATGGGATTTCTGCAGTTCCAAACCCCAAAGACATATGCTTTGGTGATGAAAGATCTGTCCATACAAATGTGACTCCTGATAATTAAATATGCCCTTCCATCAAGCTGGGAAAGACACGGAGCAAAGATTTAGGGGCAGCAGAGGGAATCTAAAATTAGATGTGCACCATAAGCTGCATTACTTAGGGAAAGCAGAATTTATTTGCTCCAGTTGTGAAGTCACTAATATTCCCAGAGAGAGACTTTCTCCTGCAATACATTGAGAAGATGGATCATGTTTTAAGCCTTCCAGGGTATTTGGTGCAAGGTGCTTTGTTAGGGAATGGCACACATCTCATCCCTTTCAGCCCACCCCATCCTGGAGTTATGTTGAATACATGAATATCATGTTGAATACAGGAATCACAGAATCACTGAGGCTGGAAAAGCCAAGCATCAGCACTGCTTTTCTCTCTGGATATCTGTCTTCCCTTGCCTAAAACATGAACTTTCCCCTTCCCCCATTTTGTGTGAGCTCTCTGGGTGAAGCCCAGGCCCTGGCTCTCCTCCCTGGCCGTGAGTCCCTGGGGGTGACAGATGCCAGGAAACAGAGCTGGAATCTGGAATTCATTCCTCACCTGCTGCTGCAGGGCCTCCGTGGGGGTCAGTGCTGGCACCCAGGCCGTGCCCAGCTGCCTTTGGAGGGGTGTGGTGCCCTGCAGATCCCACAGCCCCAGCCAGGGCAGCAAACCCAGCACGGGTCACTGTGCTGCAGCAAGGGCAGTGAATCCTCCCTGTCTCATCAGCTCCAGCAGGGTTTCATTTCCCTGGCTGCCCAGAACACCTCCTGCCTGAGGACCAGGAGATCCTGGAGCATTACCAGCAAAGCCCCCTCACTCTGAAGGCTGTTTCACAGAACTGGCTGCCCAGTGCTCTGTTCTCTGCCAGCCTTTGTGGCTGGGATGGGTGAGGTGGGCACTGTCCCAGTGCCACCCTGCAAAAAGGTGCTCTCACAGCACGCTGCTTTCTCAGCCTTTCACAGCAAACCCCACAGAGCAGCTGGGAGGCTCTCGTGCTAAACAGGAGCTCTGGAGCAGGGAGAAAGTGCCCTCAGAGCTCTCAGCGTGCCAGGAAAACAGGCCCTGACTCGATGGTCTGCAGTGAAAGCCTCCAGTCCTGAATCCATAGTTAATTAATTAAGGTGATTAGTATTTACTCTGACATCAAGACAACAGGGAAAGCCAATAGGTATCTGTGGTCCTACTGCCAGACCCCAGCACATCGACCTTTCCCTCCCACGAGGATTTGCCTTTAGCATCTCCCATTTTACCAGACAGTTTTAAGCAAAGGATGAAGCTGAGCTTGCCTGAGCTTCACTGGACTTGCTGAGAGAATAAGCCTGTGATAACAAGAGAAATCTCTGGAAATTAATTGGTTTTCCCCTAAAGTGACAGGGATCAATCCAGCTTTTCCAGCTCCCCGGGAGTTAATAGGAACAAATAGCAAATCCCACTTCTTCAGCTGGGCTTTAATGCAGGTTTCCCCTCCCATCCAGGAGATTTTCTCCCTCTCACTCACTCCACCCTCGTGTTCTAACACATGTAATATATTAAAAATTGTTGTATTAATTCCAATTTTCTCCTAAGCTTCCCCTGAATCAGGCAAAATTTAGCTCCTGGGACAAACTGACAGATCCCAGGAGCCAGCACACAAAATGACCTGTAAGAAATAATAACTGGGGGATTCCTTTAAAAATGATTTACTCGTATTAGTGGATGCCATAACTTGACTAATTTAAATAGTTTGCCTATTTTTTTTAATGTAAATGTGCCTTCAAGACTTTTAAATACACACAATCATTTAATTTAATCACTGGAAGGTATTTCCCCCTTGGAGGATTTTTTTCCCTGTTGAAAGCAGGAGCTGAAAGTCGTTAATGGCCGAGTCAGAAACATTGCACCTGGTCCAGGCTCTGGAAAAAGCTCTGTTCAGCAAATAAACAATTAATTCCCTGAGACAGAATGGAAGAAAAAACTCTAATTCTCTATATTTCAACAGCAGCAATTTTTGGAAGCATTTCCCCATGAAGAATTAAATGAAGTTAAAACCCTTCCCTGAACTGCCCCCTTAGGAACTGCCTAAGTTTGAGCTCAGCCTTTGGAGCAAACAGAGGGAATCCTGCAGGGATTAAACCTCAGTTTAACCAGAAATCCAGAACAAGAGAGGCTTTGGCCACAGGTACAAGCCAGGCTTTGCTTTACACAATAAATTTGGTGTTCTCTGCTCTGCTGGGGCCTTGCCAGGGAGAAAGGAAAGGGGGAAGTACAGAAAAAAAAAAAGGAAATAAAAAAAGCAGGAGAAACAGAAGGGAAATTGTTCCTATTTCCCATCTTTCACACTCAGCTCAGTAACTTACATAAAAAATATCAATGTGTACATGGAGAATAATTATTTTATCCATCCCCTTCCTGCTGTTATCCCTGCACAGGGCACAAATTACCTGTTCCTGGGAAAGTATGTTTTAATTCTGTCTCTTTTATTTGAACCCTGATCCAACTCCTGCGAGCTCTGCTATGTGCAAACATTAAATAACAATAATGGGGAACACATTTGGAGAGCCAGTGTAAAGCTGCTCATGCAGAAATCCCACATTTTCCATCCTTCCAATGGATGGGAGGAAAAAGAGCTGCCAAATTTCACACCAGGCCCACTGGCACAGGGACTACAGCCCAGCTCACTGAGAACATCCCTGAGCTGTTTCGAGACAATCTGTGAACAAAAGAATCAAAAATAGCTAATTTAGGGATTTCCATTAAATGATTCAGCCAGCTCCCACACCACTTCAGTCTGCA
This sequence comes from Machaerirhynchus nigripectus, assembly GCA_013397975.1. NCBI lineage: Eukaryota > Metazoa > Chordata > Aves > Passeriformes > Dicruridae > Machaerirhynchus > Machaerirhynchus nigripectus. The sequence goes on along the minus strand of VZRQ01004347.1, from coordinate 144,217 downwards.
AACTGTTCAGCTGACTTCAATATCATGTTTTCACACTCAAAAATCAGCCACTTTTCATAGGAAATTCCATTTTCCCACATATTTTCCCACTTTCCCCACCCTGTGCTGTGGATTTCAAAGTGAGCATACCCCAGCACAGGGAATTCAGGGTTACTGCTGTAAATTCCCTCTCACCAGTGGAATCAGGGGCTCTCCTGGGGCTGCCTTTCCTAAAAAGCACATTTTCCCATCACAGGATCTTTAAGGTTGGAGGAGACCTCCAAGACCAACAAGTGCAACCTCTGACTGAATTCCACCGTGTCCACTGAACCTTTTCCCAAAGTGCCCAATCAGTGGATCAGAAAAAAAAATCGGAACAAGTTTCATTCCAAACTCCACAGAACTACAGGTGTGTGACCTGGGGGATGTTAAAATTCATATTTCTGGAGTAACTTCTTTTTTAAACCTTCAAAAGCAAAGGCTGTTCCATAAAGATGCTTCTTAGGGAGTTTTCCTTATCTTGTGCAATGAATTAGTTGAAAATTGATCCAGGAAATGCTCAAATCCAATGTAAAAATAATGTCCTAAAGATCTGAGGGGTTTCTTATCATGGGCTCATGGTCTTTACCTGCTCAGGTGTTGCAGCCAGAGCTCCCCAGGTCTCCATTTAATAACACCCAGAGCTCTGTCACCACAAAAACCTGGGAGACAGGGATGTGCTGTGCTTGGAACATCAGGAGTGGCACAAGGAATGCTGCAGGGGAAATTGAGGCCTGGGGGTGGCTGCTGGGACATCCCACACCCCACACATCCCACATGGAGATCCCATGGAATCTTCAAACTCATCCCATTCCCACGGGCAGGGACACCTCCCACTGTCCCAGGCTGCCCCAAGCCCGTGCCCAGCCTGGCCTGGGACAGTGCTGGGGATCCAGGGGCAGCCCCAGGAGAGCTCCCAGCACAGCAGCAGGGCAGGGACACCCCGGGACACCCCGGGACACCGAGGGCCTGCTGCTGCTGCTGCAGGCCAGGCCAGGCTGGAGATGGAAGGGAAACATCAGGGCAGGAATCTGCTGGACAGACACTTCAGCCTGGGGATGGGCTGGAGCTGCTCCGGCACGGAGGGAGGGGATGGATGAGAAGATCCAGCACCAAAGGGAGAACAGGGAGCTCTGGAAGCACAAATCAATCACCTCCTGTTTTGAGTTTGCTTCAAAGCAGCCTTGTTTGAGGCAGACAATGGGGCTGGGAGCTCTTCAGCTCTATCTCTGATGGCATCATGAATATGCATCTGTGGAGATGAAAGCAGCCCCGTTCTCAGGCTCTGCCACACAACCCCCTGGAATGTGATTATTCAAATTGTCCTCAATTATCAATGCAATTATCAGCCAGACAAAACAAGGGGATTATTATTCTGGGCGATCCTCTTTGAAATGAATGGGGGGAAACAAAAGGAAAGGGAAAACCATCCTAACCTTCAAAGAGGAGCTCCCAACCCATCTCCTCCTTCAACATTCATCTCCTCCTTGCCAGATGAAGTCTGCTGTCCCGCAGCTCTCTGAGCTTGATTTCCCTCACAAACATCTCTCTTTTCCCTGCACTTCTGCACTGAAGGTGCTCACGGGCTGCTGGGATCCATTTTTCACCTGTAAAACCTCGTGTGCATTAGAACCCAGGGCACTTGGCCCTGGAATGGTGTCTCCAAGGACACCTGTCTGGCCATGGTGTCACCTCCAACGTTCCCATGCTCTGGTGAAGCAGAGATGTCACCAACAGGGTGCTGAGACAGATTCCCTCCCAGGAGACCCAGGCTGTCACCACACAGCCCCTGTTCCTTCATCCCCGAATGAGCCTGAATGGGATCACAGAGTCCCTGAGGTTGGACAAGGCCTTTAGGATCAGCCAGGCCAGCAGTGAAGCCCCACCAGCCCCGTGGCCACCACCACAGTGAAGGAGAACAGGCACAGTGGGGACTTGTCCAGGCTCTCCCATCCTGCTGCTCTCCCAGAGCCACGGCTCAGCCTCAGCCCAGGCACAGCCATGGAACCACAGCTGGGGCTGGGAAACCCTCCCAGAGCCACAGCTCAGCCCAGGCACAGCCATGGAACCACAGCTGGGGCTGGGAAACCCTCCCAGAGCCACAGCTCAGCCCAGGCACAGCCATGGAACCACAGCTGGGGCTGGGAAACCCTCCCAGAGCCACAGCTCAGCCCAGGCACAGCCATGGAACCACAGCTGGGGCTGGGAAACCCTCCCAGAGCCACAGCTCAGCCCAGGCACAGCCATGGAACCACAGCTGGGGCTGGGAAACCCTCCCAGAGCCACAGCTCAGCCCAGGCACAGCCATGGAACCACAGCTGGGGCTGGGAAACCCTCCCAGAGCCAGCCCAGCTCTTACTCCTCCCGGGAGCCAGGCACCAGTTTGTCTTCCCCAGACTTGGCAAGTGTTTGAATGGTTTGAGGTGACCCCCTGGGAGCTGTTCCCAAACTCCTGTCCCAGTGCCGTGGCTGGTCCCTGCTGTGGGATGGCACGGGCCAGGCTGGCAGTGCCACTGCCCTGGTCACAGCCCAGGGACCAGCCCAAACCCTCCTCGGCTCACGTTGCCACTGAAATTCCCATTAACTTCTCTCCCCATCAAAGCAATTGTAACTGAATTTATTCCCATGATTTGCCTGAAGCCAAAGACCAGGCTGCCATCAGCTGCAGCAGCCTCTTAATGTATGTATTTAGTTATTTGATATGGAAGAAACAATAACCAAAAAAAGGGAGATAAAACCCGCCCAACATTAGCCATGGCAAGCTTATCAGGCAGTTCATTAACAAATTCATTTCATTGATTAAAGCCAATAATGGGCCTTCAACAGAAACGAAGAGATAACAGGGAAAAGGAATTGGTGCCAGCAGGTCCCTGTGAACGAGGGGTTTATGGCCAGTGAGAGATGCAGGGCTGGAGCAGGAGCAGGGCTGGGATATTCCCCTGCTGGGGCAGGGCTGGGATATTCCCCTGCTGGGGCAGTGCTGGGCTGTTCCCCTGCTGGGGCAGTGCTGGGATGTTCCCCTGCTGGGGCAGTGCTGGGATATTCCCCTGCTGGGGCAGTGCTGGGATATGCCCCTGCTGGGGCAGTTCTGGGATATTCCCTTGCTGGGGCAGGGCTGGGATATTCCCCTGCTGGGGCAGTTCTGGGATATTCCCCTGCTGGGGCAGTGCTGGGATGTTCCCCTGCTGGGGCAGGGCTGGGATATTCCCCTGCTGGGCCGGGACTGGGGGGTAGTGGGTTAATGACAGCTCAGCACTGGGAAATAGCTGCGATTGCCCGCAGACACTGCCCCTGGATCCCTGCAAGTGTCCAAGGCCAGGCTGGACAGGGCTTGGAGCAGCCTGGGATCCCTCCCAGCTCAGCTTATCCCACGCTTTTGTTCCAGTACAGCTCTTTGTGTTTAACAGAGACCAGACGCTGAGGCAGTGAGCAGGGAGGTGCTGGGGGTTCTATCAGCTGTACCCGGGATGTTCAGGATGCAAAAGCCAGGCTGGGATACTCCCAAGGAAGCTCAGGGCCAGGCCCCTCAGCTCCTGCAGGGTCAGTGCCCCCAGGCAGCGCCGGGGCTTTCCAGGAGCCCTGCCCTGAGCCCTTCCTGGAAAACCAGAGCTGACTGCTGCGTGTGAGTCCCAGCCAGAGCAGGGAATGCTGGCATTCAGTCAGAGGGAATGCCCACATTCCCACCCCTGGTGTGTGCAGCACGCCAGCTTTCCCAGGGAAGTGAACTCTCCAGTGCCTGGTTAGGATCCATCCCGGGAGCCTCTCCCAGCATCCGAGGCCAAGCTCCTTCAAGGAGTCTCTAGCAGTGAACTGCACTGTAAATAAGATGGGAATAAACCCCGGGCCCCAGTGTGGAACTGCTGACGGCTGGGTTTCCCTGGCTGGAGTCTGGCAGGCACCCAGCACAGCCTGCCCAGGGCCCTGGGGGCTCCAGGGGCTCTGTACCAACAGGAGCAATGACCGGGACAGCGGGTGTGGATGAACGGGAATGGAGCAGGACGGGAGCAGGGAGTGCTGTGCTACCACAGGCAGCAGCAGGGAGGCACAGGCAGGGACTCATTCCTACAGAATGGGTGTCAGGGTGTCCCCGAGCCACCAAACTGCTGTTTCCTGCCCACACCATCCCGGTCTGTTTCCTGAGGTCTCCTCCCTTTGGGGTGGTGGTGGAGGCAGCCACAGCACAGCTGCTCCTCTAACCTGTCCTGCTTTTCCTGCCTCCCAGTCCATGCTTGGGAAGAGGGGCAGGGCAGGGAAGCGGATGTTTGACACTGGTACAGCAGATTTGGGGCCGTTTGACCAATTTATAGGGTTTATTTGCTCAAAGGAATCATGGAATCCCAGAATCCCAGGATGGGTTGGGTTGGGAAGGACCTTAAAGCTCCCCCATTCCCAGCCCTGCCATGGGCACGGACACCTCCCCTTATCCCAGGGTGCTCCAAGTCTCATCCAACAAAACCTGAAGGTTTCCAAAGAGTACAAAACCCCTTTGCCCTGAAACCTGTGGGTTGGGAGGGAGGGAAGCAGGACACAGGGCTGGCTGGGATGTGTGGGATCCCTGGGTGGTGTCCAGGGAGTGGAAACACCCTGTAAAGGAGAGGGGATGAGGCACCAGTCCTACAGACAGAGCTCGGAGCAGGAGAGTCCAGCCATCAAATCAAGCATTTTCCCTTCTTTAGTTCTCATTAAGGGACTATTCCTTCCCCCCTTGCACAGGAGTTTTGTGAGAGGGTAAAACACCTCACTGAATTAAAGCAGGGAAAATCGTATTTTTAATTTAGAAGTTTTGATTTCTGCTCTCTCTAAAAACCAAAAAAAGCCCATTTTTAGCCCCCTCCGTGCTTCCTCAGGTAATCCCAGTGTACATAACAAGCCCACAGCAGCTCCCAGGGCTTTGATGAGGAGCTGCTTTTCTATCGACAGATATTTCAGCTCACTGAGCGGAATATTGCAGTCTGGAGCTCTGATGGAAGGAGGAACCATAAAGCCCCACAAGAAATAGATTAAGGTTCTGCAAGTAAATGACAAAGCTGCAGAAAATTAACAGTGCTGCTGTGGATTGTCACATTTCCAGCTTCCCTCCCTGCTCGTTTCCATTCATCAGGACACAAACACACTTGGGGAAGCGCTGCAGTGTCTCATTTGGGTCTGACAGTGGTCATCCAAACACCTCTAAGGGTTATTGCTTGTCTGCTAGAGCTGAGCAATAGAAAATTGCTTTATTGTGCTTTATTGTTTGTTTTCTGAGCCTGGACTCCGTGATCTATAAATAATACACGTTGTTGTTGTTGTTGTTGTTATTTCTGTCTCTAATTTCCATCAATCCCCAACTCCCTGCTTTGGAGAGCTGCAGAAACCCCAGGGAGAGAGAGGGGAGCCATTCCCTGATTTGGGGGGAAGATGGGAAGGGAGAGACAGAGAAGGAATTGAGAGCATCATGTCCTGTGCTGGCTGACAAGGAAGGCTGATAACAGCCCCAGAGGTGCTGCTGGGCTGGGACAGGAGCCTGGGCTGGGGCAGGATTCCAGGCCAGGACAGGACTCCAGGCCAGGACAGGACTCCAGGCCAGGACAGGACTCCAGGCCAGGACAGGACTCCAGGCCAGGACAGGACTCCAGGCCAGGACAGGACTCCAGGCCAGGACAGGACTCCAGGCCAGGACAGGACTCCAGGCCAGGACAGGACTCCAGGCCAGGACAGGACTCCAGGCCAGGACAGGACTCCAGGCCAGGACAGGACTCCAGGCCAGGACAGGACTCCAGGCCAGGACAGGACTCCAGGCCAGGACAGGACTCCAGGCCAGGACAGGACTCCAGGCCAGGACAGGACTCCAGGCCAGGACAGGACTCCAGGCCAGGACAGGACTCCAGGCCAGGACAGGACTCCAGGCCAGGACAGGACTCCAGGCCAGGACAGGACTCCAGGCCAGGACAGGACTCCAGGCCAGGACAGGACTCCAGGCCAGGACAGGACTCCAGGCCAGGACAGGACTCCAGGCCAGGACAGGACTCCAGGCCAGGACAGGACTCCAGGCCAGGACAGGACTCCAGGCCAGGACAGGACTCCAGGCCAGGACAGGACTCCAGGCCAGGACAGGACTCCAGGCCAGGACAGGACTCCAGGCCAGGACAGGACTCCAGGCCAGGACAGGACTCCAGGCCAGGACAGGACTCCAGGCCAGGCCAGGACTCCAGGCTGTGCCCCAGCCCCAGTGACTCCCAGCCCAGCCCCTCAGAGCCAAACCCACCGTGCTGCTCCCAGATCCCATCCCGCATTCCCAGCCTGGCAGGAGCTGTGCCCGTGCCAGGCCCTGGTTTGTCAAGTGTGGAAGAGCCACAGAAAGGACATTTCCTCCTCTCCCTGCAGGAAACCACCCCCAGAGCTAGCAAACCCACGGCAGGCACTGAGCTAAGATAATTCCCTGGAAAAAGTGCTCCAGGACTCCTCCAGCACCTCCCTCATGGTGACAGATGGCAACTTCCTCAGAGCAGACTCCTGAAGCCACTCAGCCAGTGCAGGGCCTGAGCTCCACCACTCCATTCCTTCCTCTCCTTCTTCTTTTCTGTCTTTTTTTTTCCAAACTACAAATCAACCATTGGTTATTTATTTGTTATTTCATATTTATACGGGAATGAAAGAAATATTTCCTCCCTAAAGCAAATCAAGGATAGAATAACAACCTGGGAAAGGTCAGCATCCCTCTGCTTTGTTAATTGAATCTGTTTCCAGAGCCACAATTCCCATACTCCAAGGGCAGGAAAGGGCAGGAACATCACAATAATGGCAGCAAATGCCTTTGGAGGAACTGGAATTGATACTGGATAAGGACACGCCAAGTGCAGCCTCTGCTTCCAATCTCCTCTCAAGGAACCATCAGCCCTGGGAAATTTGATCATTTTTCTCAAGGTAAATGGTTCCAGGAGGTTTTAATCCTCCAGGGCTGGTCCCAGGGGTGTAAATTCTCCTTAATGCTCCAATTATTTACAGCCCGAGCTGCTCCCAACACAAAGATGCTCCAGGAGTTTTGGATATTTGATTAAAATGGGTTTGTACTATTTGGCCATGCGTAAAATATCCGATATTCCAGAGTGTCCTGCTCTGCCAAAGGATCCCTGGAGGGAAAAGGGGAGCAAATCCATCTGGTTCTGTTTGGGGCAACCAGAGAAGAGGCAGCAGAGGAGCCCCACTCTGGGTTTAACCCAGCACAGCTCCCTGCTGCTCCCCTGGGCATCCTGTTTGTGCAGCATTCCTGAATTTTCCAGTATTCCTCACCCCCAGCAATTAAAGATTTGGGGGAAAACCCAATACAAAAGGCAGGTTTTGCTGCTGGAAGGGTTCAGGTGTTACTCACCAGCACTGAGAGGGGGGAGCTGGGGTTTTATTCAGCATTTGGTGCCCAGGTTTTGCTGCCCAAAGACCTCGAGGAAAGATCTCTGCAAAAGACAACAATTATTCAATTTGGAAATGCACTGAACAGTTCTTTAACTTGGAAATTAAGTGTCCCCCAAGCAGGAGAGTTGTGCCTCCTGCTAAACCTGCAATTCTGACAAACTTTACCCAAAGTCAGTGGGAATTACTTGGGGATGTTGCTGACAGAAGAATTGGATGATTTGGGGGTTAGCAAGGAAGTTTTTGTCTTAATTTAATTGGGTACTTTATTACTCTGAGGGGCTCAAAATTGCAACCATCTCATAAATAATCTGAGCTGATTAAATAAAACCCAGTGACACAAAACCTTTGCTCCCTCTGGTCACTGGGTGAAGGACAGCTCCTGGGTTAGGATAATACCTGTGCACTAATCACACTAATCCTGAAAAAAGGAAACCAAAATATTTTCCCTTGGTTTTGTTCAGGAAAGGCCATAAATGGCTGATTTCCTGTGTAACAATTAAATGCTTCGTTCAGAGAAATGAGCAGAGTGTTTTAGATAAGAAATTGGACAAAGGCATCCCGGGTCAGAAGGCCCAGAGCACCCAATCCACATCTCCTGGCTCCTCCAAGTCCCCAGCCTCGCTCAGCAAACCCCAACATTTTATCTTCAATTTAATTTCCATTTGATTACAATTAGAGTACAAATGGTTTTAAAATATGAAATTATATGGTCCATTGTAGATCTCCTTTAATTTCAAATACTGACTGGACTGCACGTACCCTGCTATAAGATGGTTGTTTTCCATTAAATAAGGCAATTAATTTCATTTATTCAATCCTGCTACTAAGTTTCAATGGAATTATTGCAGCTAGAAAAGAATAACACCTTTCCTTACCTGTGTTCTGCATCACTAAACACAATGACACCTGGAATATTCTCATGGAAGGCTTAGGAAAACCTGGGCCTGGCTCTGGAATATACAATGATGAAAAACATATTAAATGAGGAAAAACCCTTCTTTTGAGTTTTGATGAGGCAAAAGCAAACTTTCCAGTAGGTTTCCTCTCCTTGGTCGTGCTCCACCAGCTTAATTCAGGAGTGTCTGGGAGCTTTTCCTGCCTTTTCCGTAACATTTCCACCCGGGAGCAGCCCGGATGTTTCTGTTTCCCCCTGGTTTCCCTGTCAGACACCCGTGATTGCCTGGGGGAGGGCACTCCCAGCTGGCACGGGCAGGAGCTGGAGTTCAGCGAGGATCAGCCCCAAACTCCGCTGTAAAAGGGGATTTTGTGCCAGGCTGGGGCTGGGTTATCGCTGCCCCCAGAGCACGAGCCCTCGTTGCTTTGCTGTGTCATTGCTGCATTATTCTGCTATTGCTGCATCACTCTGTCACTGCTGCATCACTCTGTCACTGCTGCATCGCTCTGTCACTGCTGCATCGCTCTGTCACTGCTGCATCACTGTCACTGCTGCATCACTGTGTCATTGCTGCATCCCTCTGTCATTGCTGCATCCCTCTGTCATTGCTGCATGACTCTGTCACTGCTGCATTACTCTGTCATTGCTGCATCACTGTGTCACTGCTGCATCACTCTGTCATTGCTGCATCACTGTGTCATTGCTGCATCACTCTGTCATTGCTGCATCGCTCTGTCACTGCTGCATCACTGTGTCACTGCTGCATCACTCTGTCATTGCTGCATCGCTCTGTCACTGCTGCATTACCCTGTCACTGCTGCATCACTCTGTCATTGCTGCATCCCTCTGTCACTGCTGCATTGTTCTGTCACTGCTGCATCACTCTGCCAGCCCTGCTGGCCCGGACCAGTGAGGCTGGAGCTGAGGCCGCAGCAGCAGAGGGGCGAGGCAGGGCAGGGACGCCCAGCGGGCAGCGCCGGGCGAGGGGCGCAGGGCGGGCCTGGGGAGCCGCTCCTGGGCCCTGCACGCCTGTCCCCATTCCCCTCAGCAGCACAGAGCTGGCACTGCCGGGGCACCGAGCCCAGCACAGAGCCCGGCACCGAGCCCGGCACCGAGCCCGGCACCGAGCCCGGCACCGAGCCCGGCACCGAGCCCGGCACCGAGCCCGGCACCGAGCCCGGCACCGAGCCCGGCACCGAGCCCGGCACCGAGCCCGGCACCGAGCCCGGCACCGAGCCCGGCACCGAGCCCGGCACCGAGCCCGGCACCGAGCCCGGCACCGAGCCCGGCACCGAGCCCGGCACCGAGCCCGGCACCGAGCCCGGCACCGAGCCCGGCACCGAGCCCGGCACAGAGCCCGGCACCGAGCCCGGCACCGAGCCCAGCACAGAGCCGGCACTGCCGGGGCACCGAG
>VZRQ01004347.1:111896-127686 GCA_013397975.1 Machaerirhynchus nigripectus | reverse complement strand
CCCCTGTCCCTCCCACCCCTGCAGCTCGGCCTGAGCCATCCCCCACCCCAAACTGCTGCGTTCTCCCTCTCAGTGGTGCTGTGTAAGGAGCAGCAGGAAGGGAAACAGCGGCAGGACAGGGCTGCTGTGCACGTCTAACACAGTTGTTGTTGTTGTTGTTGTGATGATGATGATGATGATGATGATGATGATTATTATAGTAAAGAATGCAGAACTATTCCCAGTTTGTCCTTAGGTCGCAGCTGCAGCTCCCGGTGCTGTCCCTGGAGCTGGGAGCTGATCCTCCCCTAGGACACAGGGAATCCCAGAGTTAGGGCTGGAAAAGCCCTCCCAGCCCATCGAGCCCAAGCTGTGCCCCATCCCCACCTTGTCCCCAGCCCAGAGCACTCAGTGCCACCTCCAGCCCTTCCTGGGACACCTCCAGGGATGGGCACTCCAAACCTCCCTGGGCAGCCCCTGCCAAGGCCTGAGCACCCTCTCCATGGGGAAATTCCTGCTGCTGTCCAACCTGAGCCTCCCCCAGTGCCACCTGAGCCCATTCCCTGTTGTCCTACCCCAATCCCCACAGGTTTAGCCCTGCCCAGGGTGAATTTGGCACATGGGGGATCCAAGCTCTGCTCCCAGCCTGGGCTGAGCTGTCCTGCTGAGCTGCAGGCTCAGCTCTAACCACAGAAATGCAATTTTGTGCCTCCACTCCCTGGGAAACAACCTGCAGAGGTGCTGGTGTGTCCTTGCCCAGCTCTCCCTTCCCTCCAGCAGGAGGTGCCCAGGCTGGAACGCCAGGGCGGCCTGGGAGGATAGAGCAGTGTCTGCTCTCCATCCATCAGCAGCCAAACCCCATTAATCAGTGTCAGGGAGGCTGGTCCTGGCTCCCAGGCTGGCCCAGGCCCAGGCTGTGCTGGGATATTGCTTTGGGATGGATTAGCCCTGTGCCTGTCTTTAGCTGCCTGGCAGGGGAGTTATTATCCCATAACACTCTGTAATTACAGCTCACGGGGGAACTTCTCCACTCAGTGCCCAGGATGGGAATGGATGGAGCAGCAGGAAGGGTGCAGGGACAAATATGAATTTGACCTTCAAGGGCTTGCCTTTACAATCCAAAAAACTCCCTCCAGCCCAGCCTTGCCAAGGCTGAGGTGGTTCTGGGGGGCCCTGAGCTGCAGCTGACACCGAGCAGCGACGTTCCTGCTCCGGGGCAGAGCCAGGACTCAGTGAGAAGGGGAGCAGCTTCAGCACATTCATGGGCAGGCAGGGAAGTTTGGGAAGAGCAACATTTCCCACAGAGGGGACGTGCAGGAATTTCCTTTCTCTTTGCTTTTCTTTGCAGCCCTTTTCCACATGTCCCTAAAACGCTTGGATTTGTCCCAGTGCCGTGCTTGTCACCCTGCAAAGAACTTCCCTGGGGGTGCAGGGGGTCTTCCCAGCACGGGGAGTTCCGTGCCCAGGAGGTGCTGGGGGCACAGGTAGGGATGGCCAGAAGGGAATCCCAGAGTCCCAGAAGGGACACGGCAATTCCAGCCCACCTGGGGGATGGTTTGTGCAATGGATGGTTTGTGCAATGCTGTTGGAGTTTTTAAAGCACAGGTCGTCTTGTCGAGGGGGAAAACAAAACAAAACCCACAGAAATTGTGCACACCAAGGATTTCAGTACCTTTTTCAGACCCTGAGGGATTAGAATGGAAGTGCTGGTTGTTTGCTGCCACCTCGGTGCAGCCGAGCCCTGAAGAGCTGAGGATCCAAGCAGCTCCATAAAGCAGATTTTCAGCCGTGTTTCTCCTGGCTGTGTCGTTCCACAAATCCATCTGGGATGGGTTCCCTCCTGTCGGGGCAAAAAGCAGAATTGAGTAAGAACAAACTCAGCCTCACCTGCTCCTGCCCAGGGCCTGCAGAGCAGAGCTGCTGTTTGCTGTGCTCCTGCTCCCACCGACTCCCAGAGGATGAGTTCTGTTCCGAGGGCTGGAGCAGCCCCGGGGGAAGCCTCTCCCAGGGAGGGGGATTCTGTTTTGACACCTCCATCAGGAAATGCCCAGCACACACGTGCAGGAGGGACTGCTCATCCCTTCCCCCTGGAAGCAGGCTCTGCCTGGGCAATCCATGGGTTTTTTCCATCCCGTTGACGTCCCTGGATCTGACCCACGTGTTGGTATTTCCCTGCACAACTAAACTCACTTGGGGATTATGGGAATTCTGTGTGGAGCAGTGGGGCTTCATCACGGGCAGTAAATAAAGGGCAGGTGCAGCCCTGGGCCGTGGGAGCTGTCCCAGGAACTCCGAGCAGGAGGTAACAACCCAAATGGAATTAAAGCTTTTGGCTGTGGCTGGAACGGGAAAACTGGGGGAAAACATCCCACGAACTCTCAAATGAACAAGAATAAACAGGTCTAAGAAGGAGGGGGAAAAAATCCCTGTAAAAATCCCAAAGAGCTCCAAGTCTTAAACTGGGACTGAAAGCCACTCTTGGAAAAAGGTCACTGTGTCCTTTGATCCAGAGTCATGGAGTCAGGAAGGCTGGAAAAGCCCTCCAAGGTCATCCTGAAACTTTCATCACATAAAACTCAGTCTCCTCCAAAAGTATTCTGAAACAAAGACCTAAGCAGTCCTGAAGGCAGTCCTAAAATGTTAGTCCTAAAATTAGTTAGTCCTAAACTAACTCTGGTCAGCCCAAAAATTAGTCCTTAATTAGTCCCCAGTTACATAACCTATCATCCCATAGTGCAACAGGGACAAATTTTAAATGTGAAACATCAAAAAAACCCCAAAAGTTATTTTAATTAAGACTTCTTTATCGTGAGGCTTTACAAATACCCAGGAACCTCCCGAGGGAGAAGAGCAGGACAGACCAGCAGGGAGCAAACTCCCGAGCTCAGCCCCTTCCTGCACCAGAGGAGATTATTTTTGCACAAGCTCTGTGTTCCTAATTCCTCACTCACACAGAACCTTTCAGATGGGTCCCTTGTTATTGGCATGGATAAAACCTGGGCACTGGGGGCAAAAGTTCCCTGCAAATGGGCTCAGCAGTGGGGTCCTGTTGTTGCTTGTCACCTGCTGGGAAGGAGGTAAAACCCAGCCTCGTTACCTGCTGCTAATTCTGAAGCTCATTAAGAGTTTTCAGAGCGTGGTTTCCTTCCTTCCTTCCTTCCTCCCTCAGCGAAAGAAATCCTATAAACCCCAGCCTGGCGTTCTTCGTGCCACAGTTAAAGGGTTTTTTGGGAATCTGGGCTGTGATTTATGGCTCCTGGCCAGAGCAGTGGAAGCCAGGCCTGCCCAAGCCCATCCTTCCAAAGCCCTGCTGAACATTCCCTCCATGCTTTTCTTCCCAGTTTATTTTCCCACTTGGCCATTAAAACCCGAGACTGCTGTAACAATCTTGGAGCAGTAAAACCAAAGATAATGGTGTTTAAAATGGGATTTCAGCATCAGCAGCTGCAACAAATCCATTCCCTGGTTTCTCACTCACGTCCCTGAGCTCGGAGCAGGCAGCAGGGGTGGGACGGGGCAGCCTCACCCCACACCAGCACTTCAGTGCAGCTGGGGCCACCCAGGGCAGCACCAAAACCCAAGGATCTGCAGGAAAACAATGGAGTGGCCAGAAAAGGGCTGAGGGGCCCTTCCTCCCTCAGCGAGGGTGCCTGGAACAGCCCAGGGAGCGTTCCCAAAGCGGCTGCTGGGCCCTCAGACATCACTGGGATGTACAGCACCAGCCTGGGGCAGGGAGGAGGGCTCAGGGATGCAGGACCTGGAATTATTTTGGTTGTGAACTCAGCATCTTGGGGCAGATGGAAGTTGAGATAACATCAGTGCCCAAAGGGTCAGCCTGGTGCAAACTGGGAGATAAGACACGGTGAAAGGAGGAAATTTCTGAAGTATTTCACTTGGCATTGCTCTGCAGTTCACTGCCTTCATTTCCATGTCACTGGGATCTCATTTCCCCTCCCGTTCTCCCACCAGGCTGTGAGCCCCACGGAATGGGATCACAGGCAGAGATGAGCCTTTCAAAGCCGTGGGGGTGGCACAGGAACCCAGGGCTCTGTTTCCTACGGGAGCTTCAAGGGCTCCCTGAAGCCAGGTCAGGGTCCCAAGGGGGTGGATCTCTTTGGAGGATCTTGCTGGAGACATGAGTGAAGGGGAATCAGGGAATCATCAAATCCCAGAACGGTTCGGGCTGGAAGGGGCCTGAAAGATCCTCCTGGAATATTGTGTTGAGTCCAAACTCATTCTAATGCAACAATCCCGGGTTTGTTTTGAGAAACTGAACTAATTAAAATAATTTTGCTCAGTATTTCTGGCCCAGGCCACTGGTGCTGTGTGAGGAAGAGGTTCCAGTTCCCCCCTCTGTTTTTGCTCTGCCAAATCACCCGGCTCCATCCCAAACTCCAGCACCCAGCGCTGTTCCCCTGCCCAGTGAATCCCAGATTTGTGCACTGGCTGAGAGAAAACGAACTGCTGGGGCTCCTGTGGTGCTCAGCAAGCACAAGGGGCTCTCACCTCGCAGCAGCCAACACCTCCAGCCTAAACCCATCCTTTTGTTTGCTCTGGCATCCCTCCAGCACAGAACAAGATCTCTCTCTACACCCAGGATTATTTCTCCTTCTGGACTCCAGCAGATGGGGGAGTTAAATTCACATGGCCAGAACTGTGGGGCTTATTAGAGAAGGTGAAAATTCAGGGTGGCAATAATGGATATTTTTCCTCTTTTTCCTTTGTGGGCCTGAGCAGAGATTTGGGGTCTGGTTTGGGGGTGGGTCTGGAAGGGCAGTGCAGGAAACGCTGCCCAGGCACCCAGAAGAGATTTGGCAGAGCCCGGTGAGGCTGTTCCACCTCGAGGCACTCAGGTCACACAGGATCGGGGGTATCCCGGAAAAATGGATTCATTCCATGTGAACAGCCAGGATTGTTGCTGGAATTGCAAATGGCTCCAGGTTCCTGGGGAAGATGGAGCTGCACAAGCTGAAGCCTGGTGCTGTCCCTGTGCTGGGCTCTCGAGAGGCACTGGTGTCACCCAGGGGTGTTCTGCACACACCCCAACTCCCAAATCCCCACTCAGATCCATGTCAGGACGGGCTCGAGCTGGAATTAAAGAGTCACAGGCTCATTTAGGCTGTAAAAGGCCTCCAAGACCGTCAAGGCCAACTGCTCAGCCAAGCCCACCCCTAAACCCTGTTCTCCCACAGCAGCTGGGGGAAATCCTCCCTTTGCTCACAAACAATGCAGCTCTAAATTCAAATGTCCAAAAAAAGGTGAATTTTGCAGCTGACGGCCAAGCCCACCCCTGCTCGTTATCAAACACCCCTGAAACACCCCGGGCTCTGCGTGATCGAGGTCTAAACCCCTGCAATCACTAATCTGGGTGGTTTTACCCGCTCTGATTCCCCTCTCCCCATCACTAATTGCGAGCTGCCCCTCAGCTTTAATTACAGCAAATGAGCATCCAGTGGCCGTGCAGTATTTACCAACCCACCTGCAGGGACCTCTGGAAGCTTTCCCTGAGATACCCCTGATTTTTTATGGCGCTGGGAACAAAGAGTGTGCCTTTTCCCCAGGAGAAATACGTGAGGAAGCATGAAAAGGTGCAGGAATAACCCAACAACAAACACATTCCTACAGCTCCTCAAGGCTAAAGCTGGGTTTATTCTCCCTCAATTCCTCGCTGCTCCCATGGGATCTCTCCATCACAAAGAGGGCAATACTGGGATTAAACTGCTCTTTGTCTCACCCTAATTAGCTCCAGCCCCCATCCCATCGTGCTGCACCTCTCCAGGGGTTCGTGCCACAGGAAATCCCAGCGCTCCCACCCCGGGAGGATCAGTACTTGGAATGAAATGCATCCGGCACAGATGGCACAAGGATGAGGGAACGACCAGTGCCCTCCACGGGAGCTCCTGGGGGATTCCTCAGCTCCTCAGGAAGTGTTTGCACTGGAAGCCAAAGCTGCCCCTCCACTAATTAACAGTAATTAACAGGTGGTACCCAGGAAGCTGCGGGTGGAATGCCCTCCACTGACATCCCTCAGCCCCGTGGGAAATTAGGGAGTATTCCCTAGGTTATCCCACTCTTTCCTCCTCCCTGTGTTCCACTGGATGCTCCTGGAGCCTTGCAGAGCCAGGTCATCCTGAACATTCCCAGAGTGAATATTCCAGTGAAGCCCCAGCTCTGCCCAGCCCGAACTCCCCAAATCCCAGCCTCCTTAACCCCCCAGCCCAGCTCAAATCCCCACAAAAGCCTCCAGGGAACGGTTTTTTCCCAATAAAAGCCTCCCAAAGAAGAACTCCCTGCCAGAGACTTTTAAGGATTGTTCCAGCAGTGGTAATAAGCATTATAAATGATTTCTGGATTTCTTAGCCTTTAGAGTATATATCAGAGAAATGAGTTTTAATGGCCTTTATTAAAATGTTCCTGTAGCCAGCAGTGCGTTTGCAGTGGTGGGGACTCTATAAAAAAGCAAACGTTTATGCTGTAGACCAGGAGAGTTTTGCATAATAGCTGAGCTTTTTCATTTTAATTTATCTACCACGATTTATCCTCTTTATCCTTTCCCAGCCTTTCTTTCCCCCTAACCTACCCAAAAACTTCCCCCTCCCTGAAAGTCCCACTGTCTTGCCCTTCAATCAGTGGGTTCCATTTGTTATGTTCCACCATGGAGCAGGACAGTGGTGCTAATCATGTTTTCCAGGCTGGAGATAAACAGACTTACCCCAAAAAACAAAGGCATGTGGAAAGGACATGTGCAGGCTGCTGGGTTTGAAGCTGGAGACAGGCGGAAAAAAGAGAAGAATCCCGGGATCACAGGAAAATCTCCACAAAAAGCTTTGAGCTGAGCCCTGACCCGGAGGAGGCTGCAGAAGTGGGAGATAAGACACATTTTCTGTTTTGATTCCTCAAGAAAAATCAGACTTTTATGTTGCCTGTAATCATCTTCAATCAATCATTTCCCAGCAGTCCTGGCTCACCAGGGACTGGAGGGTGGCCAGGGGGACAAACTCTGCCAGAAGGGCTGGAAGGAGGATCCGGGGAATTACAGCCCTGACCTCAGCACAGGGGAGGGCAGAGAATCAGGGAATCATGGAATGCTTGGGTGGGAGGGACCCCAAAGCCCACCCAGTGCCACCCCTGCCATGGCAGGGACACCTCCCACTGTCCCAGGCTGCTCCCAGCCCCAGTGTCCAGCCTGGCCTTGGGCACTGCCAGGGATCCAGGGGCAGCCCCAGCTGCTCTGGGCACCCTGTGCCAGGGCTGGGTACAGAGACCCTGCTCCAATCCTCATTTCCAGCTCTCTAGTAAAGCTGGGTGTCCTTTTGAAGATCTCACACCGGTACCACACCCTCAGACCCCAGAGGTCTCTCCCACCTGCTCAGGGGGGCCCTTGCTCTGTTCATTCAATCAGCTGGGAAAACCCCCTTGCCCGGTGCAGCGTTGTCATTCCTGCCTGAAGTTTGTTTGCCTGCAGAAATAAGATCTCCTGAAAAGAAACCTCCATTAAAGCTGTGCCCAGTGCTGGGGGTGAGAGCCCAGCAGCCAGCTCCGAAACTCTGGGGTGTGTTAAACACACCAGGCCAGCCTTCCCTCCTTGCAGGCAGGGAGCCACTGGTCAGCACTGAAATCAAACCTGTGCTCCTGCTGCTGCTGAAGAGGTGAGCTGTGGCGTTGGAGCTGATTGCTGGGCACACAAACCACGTGCTGGCAGGGTGCAGTGCCACGGGTGCACGTGGAGAGACGGCTGCAAAGGGCAGGTACAAACTGCATCCCAGAGCAGGGATGGCATCCCAGGTAAAACACAGCCCTGCCAGCTCCGTGCCACCCGCACAAGGAGCAACAGCACAGAGATGCCAGGCAGAAATGCCATCAGGCATTACTGAAAGTCAGGGTGTCCCCCCAGCTCAGAGAGTTCTCAGTGTGACAAATGTCAAGGGCCAATCCAGAACTAACAGGATCTAATTTCATGAATTGTTTTTGTAAGTGTTCTAAAATGTCTCCAGAGAGACTCTGGATATCCTTGCATCTCTTGTGAACTCATGGAAACACTTCAGCATGGAACATGAGGAATTCAGGGCTAGAAGTGTATTTATGAAGGGAACGAGGCTTCACTGCTTTGGGTTAGACCCCAAAGCTCCCACAGCCCAGCAGCCCCTGGGGATGCCAGAACTGCTGCACAGAACCCCTGCCCTGGATAGCTCACAGCACTCTCGGGTGGTTTAGCTCTGTTGGAGACCACTGGCATTCCAGCTGAGGGAATCTCAGAATCCCAGAGCAGTTAGGGCTGGAAAAGCCCTTTAAGGTCATCCAGGCCAACCATCAACCAGCAGCACCCCCTGGTCACCACCAACCACGGCCCCAAGTGCCACATCCACACACCCACTGAACCTTCCGGGGTGCTGACTCACCCCTGCTCTCTGATCCACTCCTGACAACACTGCCGTGAAAAATATTCCCTGGATTGCACAGGTTCCATTTCCAATTCCCTGGATTGCACAGGTTCCATTCCCAATATTCTGGATTGCACAGGTTCCAGTTCCCTGGATTGCACAGGTTCCATTCCCAGTTCCCTGGATTGCACAGGTTCCATTCCCAGTTCCCTGGATTGCACAGGTTCCATACCCAATTTCCCTGGATTGCACAGGTTCCATTCCCAATTCCCTGGATTGCACAGGTTCCATTCCCAATATTCTGGATTGCACAGGTTCCATTTCCAGTTCCCTGGATTGCACAGGTTCCATTCACAATTCCCTGGACTGCACAAGTTCCATTCCCAGTTCCCTGGATTGCACAGGTTCCATACCCAATTCCCTGGGCTGCACAATTTCCACTTACAGTTTCCAAGGAACAGTTAAACACCCGGCTTTGGAACCAGGACTTATCGTATCCTCAATAAAAGCTCAAAGATCACCTTCACCTCACTGAACCTGGGCGTGCAGAGAGCCAAATCCATATTTTTATTGGCAGGGGGAATAGCTGGAATAACATTTTAAGCCCCTTTTTTCTCTCTTAGTAGAAGAAACACCATCACATTATACAGATATATTTAAATTATCGATTAAAAAATACCAGAAAAGTTCCATATTTAATTAAGCAAACTGCTCTTCTTCGTTACTGGGTGCTCCATATTTCCTGGCATAATTTTACCATATTTAACAATAATTATAAATCCCAACAAAGGAGGAGCATTTGCTCATTGCAGCAGGAGTGATGATGGCAGAAGGATTCCCATTAGTGGAGGGAAGAGAGGGATTCTGGCTCCTTCCTCTGGGAGAGCCGGGTTTGGCTCATCCCTCTGAGCTGGAAAACTCAGCTTTTTAAAAATAAAATCATAATCATGGAACCCCAGGGTTGGAAAAGACCACCTGGACTTGGAAGGTGATCAGACCTGTGGTGGTTGGACCCTGATTTAAATTAGATTGGATCGCTTTTCGTTAGGGAGGAAATTGGCACTGGATGGGGGAGATGGGAACTGGCCAACAAAACCCAAATAATGCAGTAGGAGAGATATTAATGAAGGACTTGGTACAGAATTATTGTATTCAGTTCCTGTCCTGGCCCTGATCCTGCTGGAAGCTCGGAGCAAGTGAATAAAAGCTGGGTGGTTGTTTTTCCTGAGCTGTCAGCACATGGGTATTTAATGACTGCTGGAGCAGATCAAGTGAAAAGAGCTTTCTGTCACACTTATCCGTCACCATCAAGCTTTTATTTCCTTTGTCAGCTGCGATTTTGAAGTAGCAGGAGCTGTGGACACGATTTTTGATTTATTTATGGTTCAGAATTATTATTTTTTTATCAAAATCCAAAGCTATTCATTTTATGGCTGCTCTGTGGTATCCTGTATCTGACACACGCAGAGAGGGGAAGGTGCTTCCGAATTACAAAAGCTGAGCTTGTTGTTTGCCTTCCCAGCTCTGATTAAAAGTTCTTTTTACCTCATAGGGGCAGAGAATCCTGGAATGGTTTGGGATAGAAAGGGCCTCAAAGCCCAGCCAGTGCCACCCCTGCCATGGCAGGGACACCTCCCACTGTCCCAGGCTGCTCCCAGCCCCAGTGTCCAGCCTGGCCTTGGGCACTGCCAGGGATCCAGGGGCAGCCACAGCTTCTCTAGGAATTCCATCCCATCCCCTCCCCACCCCCACAGGGAAGGATTTCTTCCCAGTATCCCATCCCATTCCCTGTGGCACTGGGAAGCACTCAGCACACACCAAAAGCAATATTTTCCCTCCTGTCTGTCTTATCCCTCGTGTTGACAAAACACCCGATTGCCAAGGAAAACATTGGATAAATTGGTGCAGATCACAGCCAGAAATAAACTCTCTCTTTTTCCCTCATTCCCAGAGGATTCCCAGGGTGTCACTCATCCCAGCAGGGGCTCATATGGTTGCTCCTTTGTTCCCCCAAACACAGATACTCCCTAATGATTGTCAAACTAAATGAAATTAAAATACCTGATATCCTCCTGGCACCCGGTAATGTCCCGGGAACCCAGAGGGCCGGGAGAAGGGAGGGTGAGGATTTCCTGCTGGATGTGAAGGGAAGCACAGAGAAGGGAATAAAGGCACACAGGACCTGTTTGCCAGGCAAAGACAAAACCATCTTTATGTGGGTGGGAGCAAAATGTGCTCCAGGACCCCGGGGTGCCAAAACCTGACCTAAAATTCCGATTATTCTGATTTCATCTCGCCTCTGTGGGGCTTTTCCAGGTACCTGATTCCAGAGCCACTCTCAGGACACCGATTTCAAGCGCTGGGAATGTTGAATCCTCCTCTCTCCGTTTGCCTGAGGATCCCTGGGGCAGAGGGGATGCTCAGGGATGGTGCCTCTGGAATGCGGAGAATCCTCAGGAGAGAACCGCTGGAAAAGCAACCTCTAATTAATGAACTCCCTGCTAGGATTGATTGGATTAGCAGCTGGAATGTGGATGCACCTGGGCACATCCTGCAAAGGATCGCAGAGCTGCAAAGCGAACTGGGAAGCAGCAAAGTGGGAAAAAAGGAAATGATGAAAACAGCCCCAGGATCCTGCTCCTCACAGCCACTCAGATCCCGGCAGGATTCCCAGGGTGGCCACGGGCACAGGAAATCCTCCCTGGAGTCTCCCAGCTCACACCCATCCCACTCAGCCAAACCACAACCAAAATACCCCATTTATGGTCCCTCCTTAAGCATTTGCAGGACATTGGATTTTCCCTTTCTGCAAAGGAAGGCTGAGCTCTGTTTGCAAAAACTGTAGGTCAGAAAAATCAAGGGCAATCCATGTTTTCCTGGGGCTAAACTGAAGTTTCCCGTCCTTCCCTGCAGAAGCCGGGACCTGCCACCCTCCCTGCAGCAGCTGCCTGTGTTTAGCAAAGCTCCCCCAAGATTTTTGCACCTCCTGTCCCCCTTTCAATAGAATATTCTCCAAGTGTCTTTCTAAAACACACAGCAGTAATTGCACAGCAGCACTCAGTGTGTAATTACTTCCACAGAAAAGAGCATTTTTATGGTACAAGAAAAAAAACCCCAAATGAAAACCAAACAAAAAAAGGCAAAACAAAAAACAAAACAAAACAAAAAACAAAACCCCAAACCAAAACCAACCAAAAAAAACCCCCAAAATCCCCAAAACCCCAAACCAAAAACAACGAAACCCCCCTCCCCCCAAAAACCACAAGAAAATCCGAAGAACCCCCCAAAGTGGTATTTTAAGGCAAATTAATGGATACAAACACGGGGTCAGCAGGGATTATTGGGTTTAGTCCATTCTCATAAAATGCAGCAGCTTGAAATGGTTTGTTACGACAGGAAAATATCGAGGGCAGGGACTCAGGGCTGGAAACTCATCCAGGAGAGCCCAAACACCGTTTTCCTCCTCGATTCTGCTGGAATTGGATGGATCAGAAACAATAAAATCAGCTGTGATTAGCAACAGCGGAAATGCCAGCAGGAACAAGGACGGTGCCCTCAATCCCCTTTGGGGACCTGCCCAGCACGGAGGAGTCCCTGGGACCTCCCCACCGACCCCAGCCCTGCTCCTCCCTGCAGAGCTCTCGCCTTGGGCCAGGCTGGGATTTTCCCAAATCCTCTCCTTCCTTGCCTAAACTCCTCCTATCCCTGCCAAGTGGGGCTCAGTTGCTGTTCGCTGTGCTCCCCGTCCTCTGCCAGCTGTCCCACCACACCTCCTCTTGCCAAGCATTTATCACTTTTATCGTTTATCTCTCCCAGTCCCTTGCAGTCTCTCCTCACTCCCTGATTTTTCCTTTCCTCCCCTCATCACCGACTTCAGCACCAGACAAAGCCTAGACTCGTTAAGCCTCTCCCATGACTTTTGCACGTGCAAGACCAAGAAATTCTGGTTTTAACATCATGGTGTGGTTTGATCCAAGAGTTTCACTGCTGGGGGGGACCTGTCCTGAAAGAAATCCCCTCCACTGGGAAAAATTCTCCATTTCAACACAAACCTCATACAAACGCTTCGCAAATCATTGGCAAATCATCACAGCTCTTTAGTGTTGTCCTAGAGACACTCCTGGACATCATCAAAGCCGTTTAAGTCGCGGTGATTACAAAATTTGAGTGCTGAGCTCGTGTTCGACGCTGGGTAATTGTGGTTCTCCATCCCAGCAATCCTTCCTTGGGCTTTTCCCAGCGCTGCCCTGAATTTTCAGGCACAGAAAATCAATTCCACTCCTCCTGTGCTCGGCTCCCAATTAAGCCAGGTCCGTGCTGGGAGCTCCACCAGTGCTCGTGGTCCATGGAAAGCCCAGACACGGAGCAGCTGCAGCCTGGGCAAGGCAGGGCTGGGCTGCATTCCATGGAAAAGGCTCCTTGTTAAATCAGCCATTCCCTTTGGTTTTAGCACCTCGTGATCTTCCCTCTCCAGGGAAGGGCAGTTCGAAAATCCTGGGAAACGCTGCCTTTTCCTGGAGTTCCCTCCTGCTGAGGCTGGAATCCAGGGTGGCAGTGCCTGTCAGGGGATTTTGGGGGGTGTCTTAAAACCAGCAAAACCCCCAAACAAAGAAATACAACCCAAATTGTGCCCAATATAACCCAAGCTGTGCCCAAATATAACCCAGTTTGTACCCAAATTGTACCCAAATTGTGCCCAAATATAACCCAAATTGTACCCAAATATAAGCCAAACTGTGCCCAAACATAGCCCAAATTGTACCCAAATTGTACCCAATATAACCCGATTTATGCCCAAATATAACCCAAATATAACCCAAATTAACCCAAATTGTGTTCAAATATAACCCAAATTGTGCCCAAATAAAACCCAAATAAAACCCAAATTGTGCCAAATATAACCCAAATATAACCCAAATTAACCCAAATTGTGTTNCCCAAATTGTGCCAAATATAACCCAATTTGTGCCCAAATATAACCCAAATATAACCCTAATTATGTCCAAATATAACACAAACTGTGCTCAAATATAATCCAAATTCTGCCAAATGTAACCCAAGTTATACCCAAATACAACCCAAATTGTGCCCAAATATAACCCAATTTGTGCCCAAATACAACCCAAATTAACCCAAACTGTGTTCAAATATAATCCAAATTGTGCCCNCAAATTCTGCCAAATGTAACCCAAGTTATACCCAAATACAACCCAAATTGTGCCCAAATATAACCCAAATTGTACCCGATATAACCCAAATTGTGGCTAAATACAACCCACATGGTGCCCAAATATAACCCAAATTGTACCCACTATAATCCAAATTGTGCCCAAATAAAACCTAAATTGTACCCAAATAAATCCAAATTGTACCCAATATAACCCAAACTGTACCCAATGTAACCCAAATTGTGCCCAGTATAACACAAATTGTACCCAAATAAACCCAAATTGTGCCCAAATATAACCCAAATTGTACCCGATATAACCCAAATTGTGGCTAAATACAACCCACATGGTGCCCAAATATAACCCAAATTGTATCCAATATAACCCAAATTGTGGCCAGTATAACCCAAATTGTGCCCAAACAAAACCCAAACTGTGCCCCAGCACTTTTTTGGTGCAGCCCAGCAGAAGCTCCTTCAGTGCTGAAACTCCAAGGCAAGACTCACTTACAGCACTGCGAGTAACGACTGATCCTCAAAAAAATTCCCAAACCTGAAACCAACCCTGGGAGTTTGGGGAAGTTCCAGGGGTTGTATTAAAAAATGTTCCAGTTCTACAGATAAGGCAGAGCAATAAAAATGGTAAGAAATGGAGAAATGAGCAATTCCAGCAGGGTGAGGGCAGGGAGGGAGCTCAGCTGAGGAGGGGGGGCTGCAACAGCCACTGCTGGGCAAAAATCATCTGAATTCAGGTTTTTTTTCATTTTTATTCCCCTCCACGCCAGAGGCGTGTTTAGAGCCCAAAGGGAGAGGAATAAATCCTGTGGGAGTGGCTGAGGGAGCTGGGAAAGGGGCTCAGCCTGGAGAAAAGGAGGCTCAGGGGGGCCCTTGTGGCTCTGCACAAGTCCCTGACAGGAGGGGGCAGCCGGGGGGGTCGGGCTCTGCTCCCAGGGAACAGGGACAGGAGGAGAGGGAACGGCCTCAGGCTGGGCCAGGGGAGGCTCAGGTTGGACACCAGCAGGAATTTCCCCATGGAAAGGGTGCTCAGGCCTTGGCAGGGGCTGCCCAGGGGGGTTTGGAGTGCCCATCCCTGGAGGTGCAATGGGACAGCAGCTGCTGCCCAGCACTGAAGTGGAGATCAGGTTTCCACGGATACTGCAAACCTTGCAGAGATTGCCCTGCACTGAACCAGCAGAACGTCCCTTCTCTGGCTGGCTTTAATGCAGGTTCTGCTGTGGGTTCAGGCTGTGCACAAATCCCACCTGAAGAACGCCAAGGACTCTCCCATGTGTGTGACTGGCAAGGCTGGCAGGGGCTGGCAGGTCCCTAACGCAGAGATGTCTGCGTGGCAGGGCTGAATTTGCACCCCTTTGTTGGCAGGCTGATGCCAGGGATGAAACAGGGATGAAACAGGGACCAGTTGCTCACATCCACTGCCAGGGGAGAGGACTCCGCAGGGAACGTGCCTCAAACCAGCTCCCGAAGCTGAGGTTCATCAGCTCGCTCCAGCTGGCATCTGCACGGGGTGGCACGGGGAAAAATCTCCTGGAAAGAGCTCAGTGACAGCTCAGGGTCACAGAAGGAGCTTCCCAAAGCTCAAAGTGCTCTTTTTGGTTCTTTACGGGGCAGCTTTGGGAATTCAGGTTCTGCTGGGGTCGCAGTCCCTTCCTCATCCTCATCAGTGGCCGATCCCACTCCTCACCCCCTTGCAGGACCAACTGCAGGAGAGCCAGTGGGAGCTGCTGCTCTCCAGCCAGAGCTGTGGTGTGTCTGAGGGGCAGGATGTGGGACTGGGGACAGGGAAACCCCCAGGGGCCTCTCCAAACCCTCTGTGCCCGTCCTGGCCCTCGTGGGGCAGGGCTGGGACGGGGCTGTGGCAGAGGAGCGGAGGGGAGGTGGGACACGGAGGTGATGGGGGTGATTAGGACGGGATTTATCGCTAATGCAGAGTCCAAACATTGCCAGAGCAGCATCCAAATAACAAATGATCCATTACCAAGGATTATTGGCAGGGCCTGCTCGCTCCTGCTGGGCCTCCGGGGACACCCCCGCCCTGCTGGGGGAACTGGCTCAGGGCCCTTGGGCTCAGCTGGGGTCCCAGTCTGTGTCCGCAGGGCTCCCATCAGCAGGGTGGGCTGGGAACACTCAGGGTGGGCTGGGATCACTCAGGATTGGGATGGGGACACTCAGGGTGGGATGGGGACACTCAGGATTGGGATGGGGACACTCAGGGTGGGATGGGGACACTCAGGATTGGGATGGG
>VZRQ01004347.1:88126-111669 GCA_013397975.1 Machaerirhynchus nigripectus | reverse complement strand
ATGGGGACACTCGGGGTGGGATGGGAACACTCAGGATTGGGCTGGGAACACTCAGGGTGGGCTGGGATCACTCAGGATTGGGATGGGGACACTCAGGTTTGATTGGGGACACTCAGGTTTGGGACGGGGGCACTCAGGGTGGGATGGTGACACTCAGGGTTGGGATGGGGACACTCAGGTTTGATTGGGGACACTCAGGATTGGGATGGGGACACTCAGGTTTGCAATCCTTGGCCTTGCAGAGTTAAGAATCCCTGGAGCTGCTTGAGGGTTTTACCCCACCCTTGAGCAGATCTCAGCAGTGTGTACTCACCCATCCCAACGGGAACGTTCCTGTCCTCATCCAGAACGACTGTTGGGACCAGCACTACCTGAAGAAGGCCCCGTTTTTGTTGCCCCTCTGCCATGCCCCATCTCCAGCAAAAAGCTGCTGTTTCCCCTGAGCTCTCAGGGTTTTTGCCCAAGCCAGCAGCCCAGAGCATCGTTCTCAGCTCTGCTGCTGCAGGGCCCCCGAGCTGCTCTGTGATTCCCCAGCGTTCCCTAATGAGGGAAGCAATTTGTGCCCCTGCTCACAGCCTCGCCGGCGTGAGCCTTTGGTCTCACTTGGAAGTGATTTGGGGAGAACTCGTGTCGGGGATAATGTTCTTCCTGATAACAAATTAAGCTGCTAAATTAGCATGTCTCTGCAGAACCAGCTGAAAGAGAAACATTAAATTAAAAAAGCAATTTTCTCCATGAGGTGATGATTTAGCAAGGATTTCATTGCGCCCTGTGAATCCCAGCCTGCTGCTGGGCCAGGTTGTCACAATAAATATTGGAGAATCATTGGATCTGTATTTCTCCAACCTTTTTGTTGATCATTGTTAGAAATAATCACAGAAACTTCTGGAGCTGAATGAAATCCATAAGGATCATCAAATCCAGCTCCCTTTTGGAGCAGTCTTCGATACGGGGAGCATTCAGACCTCACCTACTGCAGAATTTTGGGGCTGATGAAAAAGCATTTA
The DNA here is from genome assembly GCA_013397975.1 of Machaerirhynchus nigripectus. Taxonomy (NCBI): domain Eukaryota; kingdom Metazoa; phylum Chordata; class Aves; order Passeriformes; family Dicruridae; genus Machaerirhynchus; species Machaerirhynchus nigripectus. The sequence continues at coordinate 110,662 of VZRQ01004347.1, read as the reverse complement.
ATGACGGTGTTTGATCAATCCCCATCAAGTGATTTCCATCCTCTCCTCCCTGAAAAGAGGTTTAGGACAGAGTTAAAAACTTCCTTGGAAATGTTCTCTCTTCCGTATTTTATAGCATTAGGAATAGAGGAAAGGAGCGTCTGAGGGGGGAAGAAGAAAATTCTGGAAGGCAGCCCTGGAGCTGGGGGTGGGGACTGTGAAACCGGCGTGCAAGGGGCTCTGGGGACGTGGTTTAAAGCTGACCGTGGTGCTGACGCTTGGACTGCATCACCTCAAAGGTCTTTTCCAGCCTTCACAATTCCGGGATTCTACCAAAAAAGAGAAACCCTTGGGATAGAAAACATTTCAAGTTCCCCTGTTTTTCTTTCATTTATGGTTACTCTGAGTGAGCTGGGAGCTGGAGGACCTTGCCCTGCCTCAGCCAGGGCTCTCCGTGCCCCTCAGCCTGCAGCGCTTCCCTGACCCCGCTGCTGAATTCCCGAATTCCCAACCCCAGCCATCCGCTGCCTGGAGTTGCCTTGGCAACTTGGCTGGATTGGGTTCCCCCTTTTCCCTCCCCTTTCCCTCGCTTCAGGCTTTCCCCTGCATTTCTGGGAGCCCAATGTAAACACCGAAGCTGGAGGGCGGAGGAAGGGACCGATTTAAATGAGCGTGAAGGATGCAGAGGGAGGAGGGAGGGACACGGTGAGGGACGCGTTGGGAAGAGCCAGAGGAGGAGGAAAACAGCTGGAAGTTCTGATGTCACAGCCCGTGGGGTTCCCAGGGAAATCACCCCCCTCTTTGCAGGGCAGAACTGTAAAACCAGGGGATGTCCGAGAGCTTCAATCGCATCCCTGCCCTGCCCCCCTTGCGCTGGAGTCGTTTTCCCAGCACTTTCCCCTCCGGGGGGAGGGCAGGGAGGGGAGGTGCTGTCATCCCCAAGGGCAGGGGACAGATTGCAAAAAGCAGCTGGAAAATCCAGGCTGTCCCTGGTCTCAGCAGGGACCAGAAGCTGCTCCAGCAGCAGAGCTCTGACATGACAGAGCACGCAGGGCAGGGAGAACCCATCGAGCTCCCAGCAGCAGCTTCCACGGAGCAGCGGCTGGAGATGATCCCAAACTCCTGAAAAGATGCAAAGGAGTGAAAGCCAAAGAGTTCCCTCAGCAGAACTCCCCTGCAGGAACTCCAAAGCACCCCTGGGGCAGCGATGTCCCTCAGAGCCCCCCACGAGGTGTCCCAGCCCCCAGGATCCCCCAGAGCTCAGGAATGCCTCGTGTCCCCTCCTTCCCGGACCACTCTCCCTCTTTCCACTGCTTCACCCCCTCCCAGCTCCTTTCCCTTCCCCTCTGGCTCCCACCTCCCTTTCCATCCTCCCTCTCCAGCCCTCTCTGCTGAAGTCTCTGCCCTGGTTTTTCCCTTCCACATATAAATTACGGCCCTCACCAGTTGCATTTTAAAAAGCAGAATTTTGTTATATATGACTCTGTATTTTTTATCCCTTTTAATTTGCAACTCAATTTTCTGCTCCTGCTCCAGTCCCAAGTAGCTTCTTCTTGGTAAAGTATTTCCTGTAGAAGTGGCTTTCATTGTCTGGGCTGTCCCTGCAATATTTCTTATCAATTAGATAATAAATTATGGCTCTGACAGTGTTGCTTAACTGGAGTTCATGCTCACAGTGACTCCTGAAGAATCCAGCAGCAGTTCATCCATCCTGGGCAGTTCAGTTTGTTCCCTTTAGCTGGAGAACCAAGGCATGGTTTAGTGCTGGAATTCCTGATTGTATCCCAAGGGATAACGTGGGAAAGAGGGACAAGAGTAAAATTAGGCTCTTAATAGAGACTTCTTTAGAAAAATCTGAGATTTGCCTTGGGATTCTTCAGAATCTTTTTCCTAAAACCCTCATTTTTCCTGCTGGCAGCCAAGGCAGAGTCTCTTAAACGGGAATAAAACCCTTTTTGAGGGCAGGTGATGTCAGCACCACCCCAGGGGGAGCCTGAGCTGCCGCTATTCTTCCCTGACTCCGGTTCCTTCCCTTCCCTCCCCTTTGGGGATCGTGCTGTGCCGCTGTCGCTGGGCTGAGCGCTCCCAGGATTTATGCAGCTCTCCTTTCTTCCAGCTTCCACCTGCGCCCGTTCCCTCGCTCCCAGGCTGTAAATATCCGTGGCAGCCACCAAGCTGTGCAGGGCTGGGGCTCCTGATAAACTGAAACCTTCTCAGCATTAAAACCTTGCTGCCACAGGAATTTTTCCCACCTTTTCAGGAGACAGGATGGTCTGAAACTCCTCTTCCCTTCTGCCTCCCTGCTCTGTGGGAGAATGTCCCAGAATCATGGAGTGATGGAGGCTGGAAAAGCCCTCCCAGCCCATCGAGCCCAAGCCGTGCCCCATCCCCACCTTGTCCCCAGCCCAGAGCACTCAGTGCCACCTCCAGCCCTTCCCTGGACACCTCCAGGGATGGGCACTCCAAACCTCCCTGGGCAGCCCCTGCCAAGGCCTGAGCACCCTTTCCATGGGGAAATTCCTGCTGGTGTCCAACCCCCCCCCCCCCTGGCCCAGCCTGAGGCCGTTCCCTCTCCTCCTGTCCCTGGTCCCTGGGAGCCGAGCCCGACCCCCCCGGCTGCCCCCTCCTGTCAGGGACTTGTGCAGAGCCACAAGGGCCCCCCTGAGCCTCCTTTTCTCCAGGCTGAGCCCCTTTCCCAGCTCCCTCAGCTGCTCCTGGGGCTCCAGCCCCTTCCCAGCTCCCTCAGCCTCTCTCACATCCCTCCAAGCTCAGCTTTCAGAGGCTTTCGTGGCAGAATTCAATGGTTTTAGCACAGAACCCAAACTCAGAGTGTGTTGATGACCCCACAGCTGCCTCTCCCCATGTCCAGAGGACACCGGGGTCACTCTCACACCGCACAGAGCAGCAAACTTCACCTCTGCCCAGCAACCCGAGCACTTGGCCACAATATTCCAAGGACTGCATCCAAATGCACAGGGAACAGGGAGATGTGATGCCCTGCCCTGGCGCCTGAGCTGGGGCTGTGAGCTCAGGGCACTGCTGGCCCTCAGCCGTCCCCAGCAGGGAATCCTGCCCTCATGCCAAAGGCCATTGCTGTGCTTCAAACCACACAGGAACAACAAAACCCACCCCAAAATAGCCCATCCCCCACCCTGGCACATCCACAGCACTGAAATGATCACGTTAAAGGAAATGAGTTCGGTAAAAGCAATAAAAATGAATGCATGGCCACCAGAGCTGCGGGAACACCCCTGAGGGGGGAGAGGGGAGGGTGCTCGGCCGTGCAGCTGCTCACAGGCCGGGGAAATGGGTTTAATTACCCCGGGGAGCGATCCTGTGTCTCACACGCAGGGTGGGAGCACTCCCGGGGCCCGGAGCAGGCCCTGGGGCTGGGAGCACTCCGGGGCCCGGAGCAGGCCCTGGGGCTGGGAGCACTCCCGGGGCCCGGAGCAGGCCCTGGGGCTGGGGATGCTCAGGGGGGATGGAGCTGCTCCCTTCTAATGCGCTCAGCAGAGATGATCCTGCTCCAAAGCTGCCCCTGGCTGTCCCCAACCCCCTCCCGGTGACAAGGCCGTGCAGGGAGAGCTCCCAGCTCTGCTGTCACCTGCTGCGCTCACATCTGGCCCAAGAAAAGAGATAAAACCCAGACAAACCCTCTAAAATCCCTCAGTGGGCACAGAACGTCCTTCAGGGTGAAGGGAAATCCTGCACAAAACCTCCCTGAGCAAACCCCCGGCTCAGACTCCCCTGACAGGGCCGGGTCAGACTCGTGGGGAGGGGTCTGGGGGTTTCCTCAGAGCCCTTCCAGGACCTAACAGGGCTCCAGGAGAGCTGGAGAGGGACTGGGGACAGGGCATGGAGGGACAGGACACAGGGAATGGCTTCCCACTGCCAGAGGGCAGGGCTGGATGGGAGATTGGGCAGGAATTGTTCCCTGGGAGGGTGGGCAGGCCCTGGCACAGGGTGCCCAGAGCAGCTGGGGCTGCCCCTGGATCCCCGGCAGTGCCCAAGGCCAGGCTGGACACGGGGGCTGGGAGCAGCCTGGGACAGTGGGAGGGGTCCCTGCCATGGCAGGGGTGGCACTGGGGGGGCTTTGGGGTCCCTCCCGAGCCAAACCAGTCTGGGATTCTGTGAGTAAAACTCGGCAGTGGGATCCCAGGGGAGTGGGAGCTGCAGAGCCCTGGATTCCAGGCACAGAGCAGAGGGAATCCCTCCTGGGAATGGCACAGGCACAGAGCAGAGGCTGTTTCCTCTCTGCTTTCCCTCTCTCTGTTTTCTCTGTGTCTCTGCAGGTTGGTGCAGTCGCTGTTTCCCTTTCAAGCCTTCCCTGCTTTCTCCTTGGGAGAGGGGAGTGTGAAGGAGAGGGAGCAAAAGCAGACAATTATTTCCTGCCTTCCCTCTCATCTCTTCCTGAGGCAGCTGCAGCTCAGTCCCGGGCGTGCACATCACCTGGGGCACGAATTCTTACATGGAATATGGAAAAAGCAGGAGGGGGAAAGGCAGAACAACAAACAACATCAAAAAAAAAAGGGGAGGAGGAAAAAACACGCAAAAAGAAAAAAAGCAACCTGCAGCAGGAACCTGCCCCTCCCTGAGCTGTGGTGTCCCAAAATTCCCTATCCAGAGCAAAATATCAGCATTGTGGTAGCAGGAGAGGAAAACTTCACTCCTTGAGGGGTAACTGAAGTGTTCTCTGCTCATCCCCAAGGTGCTGGGACATTCACCAGTGGCTGCTGACATCCTGCCAAACCCAGACACCGGCAAGCCACACCTTGGGCCCCTGTTTTGGGTTTATAAAATCATGGAACCACAGGAGAGCTTGGGCTGAAGGGACCTTAAAAGGACACCTGCCACTGGATCCTGTCCTACAACAAACTTCCAGACTTTTTCCCTCGAGCTTTGCCCGTTTTGCCTCATTATTTTGGTGTTTGGGGGCTGTTCCCTGCAGCCAGGCTCCTGTTTCTCCCACCCCACAGCCTGAGCACCCCAGGTGACACTTCCTGAGCCCGGTCAGTGCGTTTGGGCACGGATTCAGCACCTGGGAGACCCCTCCCTGCTCCTTGGACAGAGCCACAGAGGGGTGGGGCTGGCAGAGCTCTCAGGGTATTTAGGGTTGCTGCACTCAGGGCTCTCCAGGCGCCCTCAGGATCTCGGGGTCAGGGATCCACCAGCCCAGAGCTCATCACGCAGCACCTGAACTTGCCCCAAAACACTTAAGAGCACAAGAATCTGTTCTGACAGCCAAACCTCCAAGAACTGACGGCTCCAGGGAAAAAGCTTTCCTTGCACATCATTTCCACCACTGCCAGTCCCCTGGGAATTCAGGAAACTCTAAAAATGAGCAAGTATTTGATGTTTAAATCGTTCAGATGTGGCTCTGTGCAGTCTTCTTCTGAAAGCCATCAAGGAAGCTGAAGGGATTGTCATTTTGGGGGGGAAAAAATACCTCCAAAATCTGGGATTTCTGTCACTCTCCAAGAAAACCAACATTCACCAGGAAATTCAGCACTCAGAACCAAACCCCAAACGTGAACAAACAACCCAAGCTGAGGAAGTGACTGGCAGTGGCAATAATTAGAATTACAGAATCACAGGATACCCTGAGCTGGAAGAGACCCCCAGGATGATCCAAGTCCCACTCCTGACCCTGCCCAGGAAAAGGAGGGATAATAAACCCTGGAAACATCAACCAGGCAAGGCAATTACAGCTTCTGTGTCTCCCTCTGAAAAGCAGGAAAGAGCTCCTTTCCAAGAGGAGTCATCTCACTGTTTAACTGGAAGGGTTTCAGAGACTGCAGCAACAAGGAAAAGATGAGGAGACTTTTTATAAAGGCTGGGGAACAAAGCAATAAAAGGATCATTTGCTTAATTCCATCATTACCAGCAGCACGTGTCCATGGATGGAATTGGAATGTCAGTTTGGGAAGCTTTTTTCCCATTGAAAATGGGGGGAAAGACAATAAACAGAGCACCTTTGCTGTGCTTTGTGGTTTTAAAAACCATTATGGGTTTGTTTCCAGCTCCCAGCATGAGGAGCTCCCCTTGCAGGAGCAGCTGAGGGAGCCAGCCCTGTTCTCCCTCGGGATTTGGGAAGCACCAAGGTTCTGGACACCTCTGGTGGCCTTCCCTCAGGTCCCTGGTGGGTCATGGCTCTGTTTAGCTCCTGATTCCAGGGTCACATTCATTTCCTGGCCTGGGAGCTGCAGCTTTGCTGCACTGAGTTCTAAAAAAATGTGACAAACAAAACCCAAACCTGAGTGGCTGAAGGGATCCTGGATTCTTCTGGGAGAAATACGAGCATGGAGGGCAGCTGGAGAAGTTTGTGCTGGGACCTGGGGTCACAAATTCGGAATTGCCTTTAGGTTTGGAGACTTCCCTGCCATAAAACTGAGGATACAAGTCTGGATTGAGGTGAGGATGTTCAGCCTGGAGGGGAGAAGGATCCAGGGAGAGCTCAGAGCCCTTCCAGGGCCTGAAGGGGCTCCAGGAGAGCTGGAGAGGGACTGGGGACAAGGGATGGAGGGACAGGACGCAGGGAATGGCTTCCCAGTGCCAGAGGGCAGGGATGGATGGGATCTTGGGCAGGAATTGTTCCCTGGGAGGGTGGGCAGGCCCTGGCACAGGGTGCCCAGAGCAGCTGTGGCTGCCCCTGGATCCCTGGCAGTGCCCAAGGCCAGGCTGGACACTGGGGCTGGGAGCAGCCTGGGACAGTGGGAGGTGTCCCTGCCATGGCAGGGGGGAATGGGATGAGCTTCAAGGTCCCTTCCAGCCCAAACCATGCCAGGATTCCGTGACTCTCAGCTATTTTGGGGTAATGCAGAGGTCCATTGTCACACTGACTGTGTCCCAGCCTGTGTGCAGAGGAACTGCCCTCTCCTGCACAGGAACAGTAAATGATACCCACCGTACCAGGGTCAGTAACCAGAGAGGCAGCCCAGAAGGAGCCACAGAAGGACAGGCACAGCTCCTTCCCAGCTCTGCAGGCACCGAGGGCCGGCAATCCCAGCTTTAATCCCCACAGACATTCCTGGGCTCTGCCCCTGCAGCCCATCACGCCCTGAGAAGCTTTCCGTGTTCTCCCTTGTTTTGATGCCCTTGCTGCTGGTTTTCCATGGAATGAGCCACCTGTCACTGACCCACAGGAGCCGTGTCCATCCCAGAGCTGCTGCTCCCAGCCCCCGTGCCCATCCCAGGCCCCGGAGTGCTCCTGCACGGCCAAATTAACTTGAAATCTCTCCTTGGAACCGCCACTTCCAAACGCTTCTGGCACCTCCACACCTCAGTTCCTCTTCCCTCCTAATTTGCATCGCTGAGGAATTGGTTTGGACTGAGATTTTAAAGCTTCATCATGGAGATGGTTTTTATTCCCAGCTCCAGGCCCTTGGAAATAACCAGCGAGGAGCTGCTGACGGGAACTTCACCCACAGTGATTTGAGCAGCTCCAAAGTGCTGTCACTGTTAGCACTGTGATTTTATGTCCTCTTTAAAAAAACTAGTGTCCCTCAGGTGGGCACAGGATCGAGGCCTCAGGACAGCCCTTGGCCACGTCCATCTGTGGTGTTTGATGCTGCTCTGGCACACGCAGATCTGCTCCAGCACTCGCCTGGACCTAAACCCATTTCTGTGGCTTTCTGTGCTTGCCTGGAACAGCAGCGTTAAAAAAGCTGGGAACAGCTAGGAAAGAAATGAGAGACAAAAAAGATCCATTCCTGGGAAGAGGATTGGCCTTCCCATGGTAGATGAAAGACACCTTTGGTTCTACTTTTCCTGCAATTAGAGATTAATGGATAAATCAAGCACGTGGGGTTTTTAGGTTTCTTCACTCACTGTATTGAGGTGTCCTCACTCTGCTCTTCCTCCCTGGCACTCGAACAAATCCCCAACGTTTCCACCTCTTGCTTTCCTGAAACACCAGCATTAAAAGAAGGTGGAAACTGCCAAGAAAGAAATGAGAGACAAAAAGATCCATTCCGGGGAAGAGGACTGGCCTTTCCAAGTTTGATGAAGACATTCTTGGTTCTACTTTTCCTGCAGTTAATGGATAAATCAAGCACAGGGGGTTTGAGGCTGTTTTTTCACTCACTGTGATCGAGGCATCCTCGCTCTCCTCTTCCTCCCTGGCACTTGAACAAATCCCTGATGTTCCCATCTGGGAGAGCTCCCAGGTCAGGAGCAGGTGTCCCTCACTGGGGGACAGCCAGCTGCCACCACCCCTGAGTGACATCCCAGCGAGGAGACAGAGAGGGCACGGGGAGGATCCAACACAGACCTGATGGGGATTTGCTTTTGGCAGAGACTCTTTGCTCCTTACAGAGCCCTGGGTCAGAAACTCAGCTTCGTGACCTGATCCTGCCCTGTCCCAGCCTCTTCCCACGGACTCTGCCTCCCTCGCTGAGGTTCCTGCAGGGGAGGTTGGTGCCACGGGTGCCACGGGTGCCACAGGCTTTTGTCACCAGAGGCACATACAGAGGGCTCTTGATGCCACATTCTCTTGCTCCACTCCTGACCTCACAATTTCCTCATTTAAAAAGGAGTTCAGATCCTGCTCCAGCCACCTTGTAAACTCCTGAATAACCCCAGCAGCCCTGACCCCATTTCCACTCAGCCCCGTGCAGTTCAGCCTGGCTGAGCCATCCCTCGGCCTCCAGCTCCCTCCTGGCCACAGAAGGAGTGCTCTGAGCCCTGACTGCATTCATTTGGAGGCAGAAACTCTGTGCAATTCCCAATTCCTCTGAAAGGGGAGACCTCCATCCCCTCAATCAGCAGGAGCTGCAGACTGGCAGGAATCCTTCCTTCAGGAATTTTGACACCTTTATATCTTTTCCCCACCAGCACCACTTTCCCTAAAGAATCCAGGATGATTCAGGTTGGGAAAGACCTCTGAGATCACCCAGTGCAGCCATCAACCAGCACCACCGTGGTCACCACCAAACCACATCCCCAGGAGCCACATCCACACGTTTTTGTACCACTTCCAAGCCTGGGGAGTCCAGCACTGCCCGGGCAGCCTGGAAGGACCTGGAGCTGCTGGGGCCAGGCCAGATGAGGCACCCAGTGATCAGAGGGATGGAGCAGCTCAGGGAGGGAGGGCTGGGATTGTTCACCTGGAGAAGAGACCAGGGGTGACCTCTGGGAACTGCTCAGCTGGGACACAGCCAGAAAAAGGGAAGGAAACCACACTGGTCCTCATCATAACTCCCAGCCTGGTATTTGTACTTTTTTTACATTAAAGATATGTGGAAACAAATTCTGTGGGGTCAGATGGGGTCGGAGCCATAATCTAACAACCATAATTTAATGAGGTCTAATGAGAAATCAGAGGGAGCTGGGGGACAGCCGGGAGGGAAAGGTGAAATCCTGGAGCTGCTGTTACAATAATGTTTCAAACCCCAAAAACTCTTTGAGCAGCTCCTCTGCTCACTCCTGGAGAAGCTGTTAAATCACTGGATTCGCTCTGAATGTGCTGGGAAAAAAATCTAAGAGGTGAATTCATGAACTTGCAACAAGCTTAATTGGTGAAATACTAATTACCTTCCAGCTCCTCAGCCTGGATCTGAGACACTGCAGCAGCTCCACTAATTAGGGCATGGACTGATAAGGAGAAAGGAGCATTTCAGCAGGAAAAAAGAGAGGCTGGAAGAGAACGTTTTAAATTTAATTATTATTTTATTAGGTGAGAAAATAAACACTAAAAAATGCCATGCTTGGCTCTGCTCCCTGGATCCCAGGGATCACGGAATTCCAGGATTACCGAGGATGGAAAATCCCTCCCAGTCCATCAAGTCTCACCAGTCCCCACCTTGTCCCCAGCCCAGAGCACTCAGTGCCACCTCCAGCCCTTCCTGGGACACCTCCAGGGATGGGCACTCCAAACCTCCCTGGGCAGCCCCTGCCAGAGCTTGACAGCCTTGTCCAGTTAGGAATTCTCACCGCTGGAAAAGGACCCAGAACAGCTGAAAACTTGCCTGGCCACAGACTTTTTCCCATTAAAAACTTCCCATTATGAATCCATCTGGGAAAAGGACTCTCCAGGCCAGGCTGGACAGGACATGGAGCACCCTGGGATAGTGGGAGGTGTCCCAGCCCATGGCAGGGGTCGGGTGGATGGGCTGGAACATCCCTTCCAACCCAAACCATTCCATGATCCATGGCAGGAGAGGCCAGGGACACATCTCAGATTCCCGAGGCCCTGGTTTAAAGCCCAACAATTTGCATTTTATATTTTATATTCTCTCCAGGTAAGGGCGATGGGGCTGTGGAGATTTCCCTCCACCCCTTGGAGAAAAAGAAACTGCCAGGAAATATCCCGGAATTTCACTCTGAGGTCGGTCAGAAAGCTCTGGAGAGCTCAGCCCCTCATCCTTATCAAGTATTGGGATCTTCCAAACAAACAGTTTTCCTCACAGGTTTGGTAAAATCACCATTCTCTGTTTCCTCCACACCGATCCCAGCGCTCCCCTGGCACTTCCCACCCGTAGGCAGCCATTCATTCCCGGTGTTTTGGTGTTTTCCCACCTCCCAGGAGCTGCTCATCAATCACTCACTCCCGGTGTTTTCCCACCTCCTAGGAGCTGCTCATCAATCACGGCTGCAGGAGCAGCCCCGTTGCTGCTGCTCCTCACAGCCGTATCTTAATTAAATCACCCAAACGAGCAGACTGGGCCGGATTTTCATAACCTTGGTGTTTTCACCAGCAGGACAAGCCCAGGCTGATTTAAGGAGCCTTCTTCCCTCTTTACAGAGAGCCAAAAGCAAACTCCATTAATCCTTCATTATCTTCACTCTCGATGTTTCGGAGCACGGAGCAATTTGCAATGAATTCTGTCACCTCCCTGACCATTGCTCCCTAACTCAGCCAACCCCACTTGGACTTGGAACCTTATTTTTGGGGGTTTGTTTCAGGTTAGGGCTCAGTATTTTGTAAAATTGAAAGGTTTATAAAATACTTTTTCCTAGTATTTACTACTTTATTAAAATTAATTTTTCTTTTAAAAAATTAGTCTTTTAACCCAAATTATTTTACTTTTCCCTACGTAATCCATGGTAAAGCAACCAGTGCTATCAGCAGAAGATTTTATATCTTTGTGCTCTTGCACAGAAAATTCCCACAGGACCAAGGGACAACATCCCCCCGCCCCCCCCCAAAGGGAATCACACACACATTCCCAGATATTTGATAAAAATACCAAGTTTTGCAGTTGTTTTCCAGGAAAGACCCTCAGGTTGTGCTTATTTTTCTTCTTTCATTTCCATGACGCCCTGGAAATGGAGAAGTCCCTGGAAGCTGGCAGGATTGGAGCTTGGAGCACGCAGGAGAGCCAGGGGTGGCAGGGAGGGACTGTCCCCAGGAGCAGTGACAGGGACACCGAGGGGTGTGGGGCAGAGGGATGGGTAGGACACACCACACTGAAATAAATCCATAAATCCATGGGATCACAGAAGGTTTGGGTGGGAAAGAACCTTAAAGATCACCCAGGGACACCTCCCACTGTCCCAGGCTGCTCCCAGCCCCAGTGTCCAGCCTGGCCTTGGGCACTGCCAGGGATCCAGGGGCAGCCACAGCTGCTCTGAGAATTCCATCCCAGCCCCTCCCCACCCTCACAGGGAACAATTCCTTCCCAATATCCCATCCAGCCCTGCCCTCTGGCAGTGGGAAGCCATTCCCTGTGTCCTTTGACTCCCTACACCCTACACAAAATCATCATTACCTCCTGAGAACCATCCCGATCCTGGAGCTCAGGACAGCTCTGGCTGCTCTCCCTCTGCCCAGCAGGGCAGCAGGATCCTTCCTTCCCCATCCCATCCCTTCATCCCAGCCAGCACCAAACCGGGAAAAGATCAGGCAGTGGCTTTATCAGTTTGCCTGCTGCTAATGAGGTTTCCCAAATCCTTCTCCTCAGCTGGAGTAACTGGGGCTGTGGGTGGGGTGGGGCATCGGAGCTCCCCTCCACCTCCCAGCTTCCCGGGACAGCCCCGAGTCGGAGCATCGGAGCTCCCCTCCACCTCCCAGCTTCCCGGGACAGCCCCGAGTCGGAGCTGTTAACAAGTTAATCAAGCTGAAATGTCACGGAATTTAATAACTACCACAGAAGAGGGGTTAAGTTCATTAGCCCAGTAATTACCTTATTTTCCAACAGGAAATGGGTCTGGTAATGAGACCAAGGACTGTTTCCAGTTATCCTCCATTATTTACTTGTGTTTATCCCAGTTTTGCTCTCTCCCCGGAATGAGAGCAGCTCTAAAATTAAGCAGGGCCTTAATCTAATTACACATAGGCCGGGCTTTGCCTGGGGTGTTTGCTGCTTCCCTGCCCTCCCAATTCCCCCTCCTCCAGGAAACGCCACTTCCTGAGGGTGGAATCTCCTACCTTTCCCCACCCTGACCTTCGGGAGTGTTTGGAATAAATGGATTTGCCTACAATCAAGCCCGAGCACACAGACGGCCGGACCGGGGTCTGCCAGGCAGCAAACACCTGCCAGTGTCACTGCCAGCCTTGTCACTGTCACACGCAGCCAGGCACCCACGGGCTGGCAGCTGGGGAGCACCGCAGGAATGCCCCACTGGGAATGTAATAGGAACCCGTCACTCCCAGCACGTGGCAATCCTGGGGGCTGTGGGGACTTCAGCGACTCCAGCTGGGGTTCAGAGCCAGCACCAGGAATGGGACACACAATGGTGGGGGGGGTTTGGGCTGGGGGGACCTCAGAGCCCACCCAGTGCCACCCCCGGCCCAGCACAGGAGGGACCTGGAGCTGCTGGAGCCAGGCCAGAGGAGGCACCCAGTGATCCGAGGGATGGAGCAGCTCTGCTGGGAGGGAGGGCTGGGAGAGCTGGGGGTGCTCACCTGGAGAGGAGAAGCTTTGGGGTGACCTCACTGTGGCCTTGCAGAGCCTGAAGGAGCTGCAGGAGAGCTGGAGAGGGACTGGGGACAGGGCATGGAGGGACAGGACACAGGGAATGGCTTCCCACTGCCAGAGGGCAGGGCTGGATGGGATATTGGGAAGGAATTGTTCCCTGGGAGGGCGGGCAGGCCCTGGCACAGGGTGCCCAGAGCAGCTGTGGCTGCCCCTGGATCCCTGGCAGTGCCCAAGGCCAGGCTGGACACTGGGGCTGGGAGCAGCCTGGGACAGTGGGAGGTGTCCCTGCCTTGGCAGGGGTGGCACTGGATGGGCTTTGGGGTCCCTTGCAGCCCAAACCAGTCTGGCATTCTGGGATGAAACCCCATTTATTAAAGGCAGGCATCTGGAACTGCCCTGTGCTCTTCATGCTAAAGGACAGCTAGCCAGCTTTACCTCTCCCTCAGGAAATCTCCCCAGTTCCTTTTTCCTCCAACTTTTGCCTGGATGAACCAGGATGGAGCAGCAGCAAGTCCATAAAGAGAGAAAGGGATTTAAATAAAGTGATGGACGACCACGGTGTGCAAGAAGAGAATTTGGGGATAGAGAAGAGCCCGGCTGAGCCTCTCCTGAGCCCATGCCCAGCCTGCCTTGAGCTCCAGGAGGGTTTTCCATCACCTCCCAAGTGCCCCATGCCAAAGGTTATTTTGCTCCTTGCAACCTCCAATAAAGATTTACATCAGGCTGTAAAGCAGAAAAATGTTAGTCCGTGATTATGATTCCCTTTATGCAGTGCCTGACAGGAGACTGTAAATCCAACATTTACATGGGAAAAAACTGCTGAAAATGGGAACCCATAAAATCCCAAACACCTCCATAATCAGGGCAGCTCCACAACCAGGAATCCCAAAGGAATTTTTAAGGAGAAAGGGTGAATCTTTACATTTTCAAGGAGAACGTGTTAGGATTATCACTGCTCTTCCTAAGGACATTTTAAACTGCAGACAGGGATTTGTGCAGGTATTTTAGGCTCAGCTTTAGGTTCAGTTTCAAGGTTAAAAAGTCTCACTATTCCCTGTGTGCCCGGGGCAGACCTGCTCAGCTGCTGCCAACAGAAGTCCTGAGGAGCTTCCACATCCAACAAACCCGGGAACTGCAGCCACGGAATTCGGCACCCCTCTTCCCAGAGAGGAAATTATTCCCAGCCCTCGTGCAGTGGGGTAACACAGGCTCTGGAATTTCCACAGGCTGAGGGAGACAGGAACAAAGCTGGAAAAAAATAAAGTCACGGTCTGACCTTTGTGATGCACAACCCTGTGTGGGTTCAGGGACTTCTCCCGTTGTGCCAGGTTAACTCCATGGTGAAATCCCAGGTTCTGCCCTCAGTGCCGCTGGAACGGGGCTGCACCTGCACAGAGCAGAGCAGCAGGCCTCCAGCTGAACTGGGAAATGGCTCCCCGCCTCCTTTCCTGGTTTTCCAGCACCCCCTCAGTGATTAACGGGAGGAGGAGGTGAGGATGAGCTGAGCTGGGTGGGGATGGGGTCTGTGATCCCAGCAGGACCCCACAGCAGCAGCCCTCGGGCCGAATACCGTGGGGACATCAAACCCTGGAATGGTTTGGGTTGGAAGGGGCTCAAAGCCCATCCAGTGCCTAGGACAGGGACACCTTCCAGTATCCCAGGTTCTCCAAGCCCCATCCAATATAAAATATCATGGAATGGGCCAGGGAAAAGGGCCAGGGCCGTCTCTGCCCCGGAGACACCCAGACAGCCCTAAGCACCGAGGGGGATTTTGTCCTCTCACAGAAGGGACATTCCCACTCCGGGCTGCAGTTCCAGCGCGTTTTTGGCTCTGCCCTTTTCACTCCTCTGCACGTTTGCCATGAATCTTTTATGAGCACTTCATTAGGATTTCAGGGAGGTTTTCTCCCGCCAGAAGTGAAATATTCCAGGCTTGGTTTTATGGAGTGGTACAAAAATGGGAGTATTCAGACCATGGCTTGAAGTTTAGAAACTGCATTTTTAATGGGACTTTCCTGAGGTGAGCGGAGTTTACTTTCATGCTTTTCTTAGCTTTTATTTTCAGTTCTGAGCTGCTTTAATGCCCTTTTTGAAACAATAAGATGATAAATATAAGTACATTTTTTTTCTCCTGCATGATGCTGTCAGGAGGATGTTCTTATTACTGGATGTTTCCTGGAATTACGGGCACTTTTTAAAATGCTTCCTTCAATCCTTTATGAATATTTTCAAGGAAATCTCTGTAAGTCTCATGAAAAGTTTCATTGCTATTTTAATGCATTAAATGTAGAGATAGAATTTTCCAGGTTCAGTAATTTTTTAAGGCAAATTATATTAAATTTGGGATTTAATATTCCAGACCACAAAAAAGGCTCTGTTTGAGCCTTGCAGGGCCTGAAGGGGCTCCAGGAGAGCTGGAGAGGGACTGGGGACAAGGGGTGGAGGGACAGGACACAGGGAATGGCTTCCCAGTGCCAGAGGGCAGGGCTGGATGGGATATTGGGAAGGAATTGTTCCCTGGGAGGGTGGGCAGGCCCTGGCACAGGGTGCCCAGAGCAGCTGTGGCTGCCCCTGGATCCCTGGCAGTGCCCAAGGCCAGGCTGGACACTGGGGCTGGGAGCAGCCTGGGACAGTGGGAGGTGTCCCTGCCATGGCAGGGGTGGCACTGGCTGGGGTTTGGGGTGCCTCCAACCCAAACCATTGCAAGATTCTGTGGCTCTCTGACAGAATTCCCAGGTTTCTGCCCAGGAGGAGGAAGGGAAGTGCCTCTGACATTCCCCTGACACTGCACAAGCCCCAGTAACCTTCACAGGCAGAGCCTGCTGAGGGACAAACTGGAAATTTTCATAGGGTGCAAATTCAATCCTTTTTGTTACACAATTGAATTTCCGTAATTTGCTTGGTGCTCCAGCCCTTTCCTGGTTTATATATTAAAGGAACATTTTCCCTCAAATAAACCCCACTGTAGGCTCAATGCCTGTGAATTCAATGGAATTAGGCTGATTTTTCCCTCCTCTAATAAGCAGCAGAAGCAGCCCAATTTTTTATGACACACTCAAGTTTGGATTTTAAATTTTAAACAACTGAACACTGAATTAAGTTTTGCATTTAGCAGGGCTCCAAATCCCATAACCAGGGGTATTAAGTCTGCAGAGCTTTGATGATATTGCTCTAAAGAACCCAAAGACAATTATTGGCAAGAAGTCATTTTAGCTTTAGTGCTCCCTGGTTACTCAGGGCTGCGTTGGAAAAGAGACCGGGATGTTTTCATTATTTTTCTCTTACCTTGATGTGGCACTGCCTGGAATTCTCTGCAGCCACACGCCCTGGGAGATGATGTTTGACACCTACCCCAGGCAGCAAATAAAGGCGCTGGGAGCAGGGAGAGGCTCCTTCATCTGCTCCTGCTCCCGCTCCTGCAGAAAGGTTTGCTCCTAATGGAAACCCTTTTAGAAGGGGGAGTCACTGCCCCGACCCCCGGGAGCACCTCAGAATTCCACTAACTCAGACTTTGGGAAGCACTGGAGGGACAGGGACACAGAGATGCTCAGAGGGATGGGAATCTCTGCCCTGGAGCCAGGCTGGGAGAGCTGGGGGTGCTCACCTGGAGAGGAGAAGCTCCAGGGAGAGCTCAGAGCCCCTTCCAGGGCCTAAAGGGGCTCCAGGAGAGCTGGAGAGGGACTGGGGACAGGGCATGGAGGGACAGGACACAGGGAATGGCGTCCCACTGCCAGAGGGCAGGGCTGGATGGGATATTGGGCAGGAATTGTTCCCTGGGAGGGTGGGCAGGCCCCGGTGCTCCCATCTCCTCCTCTCCGTGGGCACTCCCTGCACAGCTCCGGGCATCCCACGGGACACGGGGAGCCCTGTCCCCGCCACCACTGCCCCAGGCCGAGCTGGGAGAGACCCCCGAGGGCAT
Organism: Machaerirhynchus nigripectus; assembly: GCA_013397975.1. Taxonomy (NCBI): domain Eukaryota; kingdom Metazoa; phylum Chordata; class Aves; order Passeriformes; family Dicruridae; genus Machaerirhynchus; species Machaerirhynchus nigripectus. The sequence goes on along the minus strand of VZRQ01004347.1, from coordinate 93,907 downwards.
TTTTGCTGCTCTAACACACAGAAACAACTCGTGGCCGACAACTGACACGTAACTCCTCGTGGTGCTGCTCCAGGCTGCAGACGCTCCTTGGAGAAGCAGGGTGGGGTCTCAGAGGGGTGTGAGGGGTCCCAGATGGACATGAAGGATCCCAGAGAGGTGTGAGGGGCCCCAGAGGGATGTGAAGGATCCCAGAGGAGTGTGAGGGGTCCCAGAGGGGTGAGAGGGGTCCCAGAGATCCTAGAGGGGTGTGAGGGGCCCCAGAGATCTCAGAGGGGTGTGAGGGGTCCCAGACGGACGTGAAGGATCCCAGAGGAATGTGAGGGATCCCAGAGGGGTGTGAGGGGTCTCAGAGGGATGTGAGGGATCTCAGACAGACATGAAGGATCCCAGAGGAGTGTGAGGGATCCTAGAGGGGTGTGAGGGATCCCAGAGGGGTGTGAGGGGTCTCAGACGGACATGAAGGATCCCAGAGGGGTGAGAGGGGTCCCAGAGATCCCAGAGGGATGAGAAGCAGGAGGGCAGGGAATGCGCAGCGACCCGGCCGCTCCGGGCTGGAAATCCCCGCTGCTTCCTACAAGCGGCTGAACGGCAGGGAGGAGCCCTGGGCCGAGGGAAGGTTTCTAAAGAGGTGTAGGCCGCTTTTCCTGGCTTTTTTGGGCTGCGTGGAGCTGTTCACCTTCACAGAACCTGTGTCCATTCAGCCCCAGCAGCATCCCCCTCCCCCAGGGCTCCTGCTGCCCTGCCAACATCAGGGCCGCGCCTGAAAAAATCAAATCCGCCGTTTCCCACCGCTCCGAGTGTGAAGTACCAGGGTAATTTCAGCTCCCAGTGTGAAGGACCGGAGTCACACCCTGGCTGTGGCGCATTCACGGAGCTCTCCCCTCTCAAACCCAGCCTGTCGCTCTGGGCTGGGATCGATCACTTTGTGAAGGCAAAACTGATGGATGCGGGGATGAGAGCACGGCTCCTGTCTGTGCACACGTTCTCCCTCTGCACTGAAAGGGATTTTCAGGTTTATAGGCAGAAAAATTTGAATGGAGCAGTCTTTTCTCATCACAGAATTCAAAACGCAGATCTGGGTGCTGATGGGATCCCTCACGCCCCTCTGGGATCCCTCACACTCCTCTGGGATCCTTCATGTCCGTCTGGGACCCCTCACATCCCTCTGAGACCTCTCACATCCCTCTGGGATCCCTCACACTCCTCTGGGATCTCTGGGACCCCTCACACCCCTCTGAGACCCCTCTCACCCCTCTGGGATCTCTGGGATCCCTCACACTCCTCTGGGATCTCTGGGACCCCTCACACCCCTCTGGGATCCCTCACACCCCTCTGGGACCCCTCACCCCTCTCTCCACTGCCCCATCCCCTGAGCAGCATCATTTTATTTCCATCCCCGTTCCCTGGCAGGAGGTGTCCCAGTCCCAGGGCTGTGCCGTTTCCCCAGCACAACCAGCAGCACCTGAGCACACCCTGGGATTACAAGGAACAATCTGACAGCAATAACATCCCCCAGCTGCATAAAATATCCCCATCTCTGCCGACTGCAGCGTTTGGAAGGGCCATTTCCTCATCCTTTGGGGTCTTCAGTTCAGGCTGCCCGTTTCTCTCCTCTCCAGGCACCCACAAATCTGCAGGGGAAGGCGGCAAAGAGGCAAATCCATCACCCTCACACAAAACACCTGCTTATCCAGCGCCGGCTTGGCAGCCACCCCACAAAGCAGTTTGTTCCCGTGCCCCATCCACTGCCACGTCCCCCCTCGTGAACTTTCTCCTGTCTCCCTGGTAACAGATCCACTTCCAAGGGGGGAGTGCCGAGGTGGATGTGCAGGAATGGGGGACAAGGTGGCCAAAATGAGGAGGAATTCCGAAGCTGGGTGGCCGCAGGTACCCAGAGCTGCTGGGCTCGTGCTCAGGGGTGTTCCCAGCTCGGAGCAGCAGAGCATCCCCCCCTGGATCATCTCTCCACACTTCTTCCCTGTTTTACCCAGTGCTTCCCCTGCCCTCAGCACCCCCGGCTCCAGCGTCACTCTGGAATAACAAAGGAACTCCGTGCCCACCTCCACAGCCCTCCCATTTCCAAGGCTTGTTGGACCAACAGAGCAAATTCTGCAGCACAGTTAATGACAGGCTCCGAAACACAGAACTGATCTCCACGTACAATAACACTGGAGTGGGGGAAATATTTCCATAAAACATGAGAACTAATTCTGCTTGTCCAGAAACATCCTAGTGAGGAAGTATTATCATAAATTATAACAAATCCCAAATACAGCTGCACCAGCAGAGCACGTGGTGCCCAGCAAGGCACTGGGAGACAGGGGATGGTTTTAAGCTGGAAGAGGAAGGATTTAAATGGGATATTGGGCAGGAATTGTTCCCTGGGAGGGTGGGCAGGCCCTGGCACAGGGTGCCCAGAGCAGCTGTGGCTGCCCCTGGATCCCTGGCAGTGCCCAAGGCCAGGCTGGACACTGGGGCTGGGAGCAGCCTGGGACAGTGGGAGGTGTCCCTGCCCATGGCAGGGGGGGCCCTGGATGGGCTTTGGGGTCCCTCCAACCCAAACCAGGCTGTTTTTCCATGATTTCCTCCAGCTTTTAGCCCCTGCTGTTAGGAGCTGCAGCCCAGGTGAGCTGTGGGCTCCCTGCAGCTCAGGCTGGGCTGGGGTCACGTCTCAGAATAGTTCTCCCTTTTAAAATATGGCTCTAAAAGGAGAAATGACCCAGATCCATAAAATAAATACGCCTGTAGATCTCATCAGGATCTGGCCCTAACGCCCAGTCTTGATGCTCAGTTATGCCCCTGTGTGATTTCTGGTCCATCTTCCATTCTTACTAAAACCAAGAGAAGGGGGTACAAACACTGCCTACCCCTATAACCAGGGATTCAGAAATATTCTCAAAGCATCCCTTTCCAATCCCTTTTCTTCACATTTAAGGGAATTTGAGGCAGCAGGGGAAGGCACATTTTTATCTGGCACACGGACAAGCTGTTCTCCTCTGCACGCCGGGGGTGTCTCGGTATCCCAAGGAATTTTGTTGAACAGGACAGAAATAAGATTTTCCTGGAGGGTATTAAAGTGACCAAGCAGAGAGCAAAGCCCACAGACATCACCTGAGGGAATCCAGGGGTTCTTGGGAGCCACTTCCAGGTGGGGTTGAGCTGGGACAGCAGCCAGGAGCGGAGGGGATGGACCAGGGAGGTTGATCGGGCACTGAACCAGCTGGAGAGGTAGAAGGGAGCAGCAAAATGCCCCCCAAAAGGATCGAACTGATTCCCCCCAAAGGGTCAAATCAGCTCTTCCCTGGAGATCACTGCCTGGCAGCAGGAGGGAGTGAACACATGGGCTGAGCATGGCAGTAGGGAAGGGAGCAGAGATGTTCTCCCTCAGGAAGAGCCAGTGAATTCCCCCTGGCCAAAACCCCATCAGTCCCTCGGGTGAAATCAGGGTTCAGATCAGGTTCCCCACATGGCCCCACACCAAGAGCTGTACTCCCAGGATCAAAGGCAGGAGCTGGGTTCACAGGAGCCCTTGAACTGCACTCACTGGATCACAAAGCCTTTGTCGCTCAGCCAAGAGCCGTTAATATCTCGTGTCTCTTTGAGAAGGCATTTTGAGCCCTGCTCTGTCTGAAGGCAGTCTCTGAGTCTGCCCAAACGGGAGGGAACTGATATTTTACACTTACTGAACTCGGCAGGGCAGCAATCACTCATTCCCTGCTTTCTGACAGACACAGGCCTGGTTAAAGGAAACATCAGCCCCATCCTGCCCTGCCCTGGCAGAGCCCACGGTGCCCTCCTCAAGGGTCCAGGCTGTGCCAGGGGGATAAATCTGCCTTGTTCCTCGATCCCAGAGCAATGAATCCCTCACAAATCTGCCCAGAAAGCGCTGCCCAGCCTTGGAGAGAGCCCTCCAGCCTCCTCTTGCCTTTCCCAACCATCTGCTCTTTCCCTCAGGGCAAAACAGGAACCACAAACCAAACCCAGGGCTCTGCAAAAACAATCCACTTATCTTAGTTCCCTCTTTCCCTGCGGGGGCTGCCCCGTGCCCACCCCTCATCCTGCACACTGCAGGGAACGACGCTGCCGCTCGGCCACCACGGAACTGCAGGAGCTGCCTGGATTTCGGGGTCAGACTGTGCCACACCTGATGCACACAGATGTTTAGGATGAGCTAACCTCAGCCCCTCTCTCTCTCCTGCTGCAGCGCAGCCTTTGAGCTGTTTTTACGTTTCTCTGTCGCTGTTGTTTTATTTTTCTCTGAAAAACCCCTCACCTCGAGCAGTTCATTTATTCTGCTTTCCAGGAAGCCTCACTGAGCAGAGGATGAGGCATCACCCTCAGTAATAACAGGCACTTTGTTGGATAACCCATCAGAATTACTTCCTAAAGAGCCTTCCCGGAGAGCAACGAGCTCTTTGCTGGGATTCCGTGTGCCAGGAAGGCTCTGGCAGCTACAAAAGGAATTAGTAAGGATTTTTAGGACATGCTGGAGCACTGTTCCTTCATAAAGGCAACTGAGCTACCAGTGCAACCCCCAACCCCTTCAAACAGCCAAAACCACCGAAAGATTCAAGAGCCAGAGGAGCAGCTTTGAGAGCAACTGCAATGTGAAATGTTTGTGGGGAAATAAAGAGGAGAACATTTTACAAGCCTGTCTCTCTGCAGCTGCAAGCGCCCAGGGCAGTGTGTTCCTGCTCCTGCATGAAGCAGTGTCAGGTATTTATACACTATATAATCACACCTGACACAGATGAAAGATTCCCTGGAACAGCTGCCATTGCCACCAAACCCCAGGACTGGACTGGGAACGCCCAGAAGGAATCAGCAGGGAGTCACCCGTAACACGCCCAGGCAGCACCAGGGGCACAGGAGGTAATAAATATCTCTATTTATGGCACCGAAATGGCTCCGTTTGGCTCCCACTGATGGATTGAATGATATTTTTCCTTCCTGCAGTCCCAGACTCCGAGGTGTGAGAGGCTGAAGCTTCAGGAGGCAGGAACCAGGGCCTTTCCCACTGAAGTGAAACACTGGCATCAGCTGTAGGGTACAGGGAGGGAGAGCTTCACCCTAAAACACAACCCAACAGTGCTTTAGCTTGGCTTCTTTACAAAAACCAACACCAGGAGCATTTCCAGGCACCCCTGAACTCTAAGGAGTGAAGCCTATTGAAATCAGATGGGAATGAGGAAATGTGTTTAATTACAATGGTGTTGAGAGCTTGAGTTCACCAGAATGAATCAGGGAGACCTTCATGGAATCCTGGAATGGGTTGGGCTGGAAGGGACCCCAAAGCCCATCCAGTGCCACCCCTGCCATGGCAGGGACACCTCCCACTGTCCCAGGCTGCTCCCAGCCCCAGTGTCCAGCCTGGCCTTGGGCACTGCCAGGGATCCAGGGGCAGCCCCAGCTGCTCTGGGCACCCTGTGCCAGGGCCTGCCCACCCTCCCAGGGAACAATTCCTTCCCAATATCCCATCCAGTCCTGCCCTCTGGCAGTGGGAAGCCATTCCCTGTGTCCTGTCCCTCCATCCCTTGTCCCCAGTCCCTCTCCAGCTCTCCTGGAGCCCCTTTAGGCCCTGGAAGGGCTTTGAGCTCTCCCTGGAGCCTTCTCCTCTCCAGGTGAGCACCCCCAGCTCTCCCAGGCTGTCAGAGGGCTCATTCCTGCCCTTGGCCTCTCCTGCTCCTCCCCTGCACGAACACCGATCCGTGCCCCAAACACTGATCCGTGCCCCGAACCCCGATCCCTGCCCCAAACACCGGTCCGTGCCCCAAACACAGA
>VZRQ01004347.1:65607-88008 GCA_013397975.1 Machaerirhynchus nigripectus | reverse complement strand
CCCCGACCCCTGCCCCGACCACCGATCCCTGCCCCAAACACCGATCCGTGCCCCAAACACCGATCCGTGCCCCGAACACCGATCCCTGCCCCAAACACCGATCCGTGCTGGAAGGCCGCAGCCTCCCAGAGAATTCCCGGAGCTCACGGAGCAGTGTGCCCGGCCAGTGTAAATCGGGGAGGTTCCACAAGGCTTAGCAAAGCTGGATTATGGCACCGGGATGTGGCATCACCCTCAGCTGCTTGTGAGGAAACAGCTTAAGGGGTTTTTGTGGGCTTTTGTGTTTGTTTTGTTTGTTTGCTTTGTGTGTGTTCGGGCTTCTGAGCCTTTGGAACTACCAGTGGAACGGGCCAGCCACAGAGAAAAATGCAGAATGATCCAGAAGCTGAAGGAGGGGAGATTTAGGTCGGATATTGGGCAGGAATTGTTCCCTGGAAGGGTGGGCAGGCCCTGGCACAGGGTGCCCAGAGCAGCTGTGGCTGCCCCTGGATCCCTGGCAGTGCCCAAGGCCAGGCTGGACACTGGGGCTGGGAGCAGCCTGGGACAGTGGGAGGTGTCCCTGCCATGGCAGGGGTGGCACTGGGGGGGCTTTGGGGTCCCTCCCAACCCAACCCATTCCAGGATTCCATGGTTCTGTGACAGGATTCCCAGCAGGTTTCTGGCCAAGCCAAGCCCCACCAGGATTGGGATCCCACTCAGATCTCCCCATTCCCAGTGCCACAGGGACAGAACAGTCTCAAATCCAATGCCACCACATAAATTAAATACCTCTCAAATATTAAACCCATAAATTGAAGTTTTTTGCCATTTTTCACCCCTTTTGCTGCAGCACTTTTGTTCCCCACTGCTTTTCTGGTTTGCTTTTTGTTTTCTTCTCATAACTTTATAATTTTATGGCAGAACAAAGAAACTCCCTGGTTTCTGTCAGCCTTTGCTTGCTGTGACTCACGTGCTCTGGGGGGAAAGCCAAGGCTCTGGCTGCAAATGGAATTAATTCTCAAACTCCTAAGCTGCTCCTAAGTAGATTGAAAGCACAGATTTAAATATAGATAGATTTAAAGAACATCTTTACCATATTTAAAGCTTTAGGAGAAACTTGTGTGTGAGTAACACCCAAAACTCATCTTGTGGGTTTTGTTTCAGAATCCATTTCAAAAACAACACCAGGCAGTTGGAATTTGGAAAGAAGTTTGGAATGAAGGCAGAAGTTGACAGGAATTTTGCAGGAATGGGAATAAAGGATGGACACACTGAATTTTTTCAATATTAAGGATTTTTTAAACATGGACATTAAACTTTCTAAAGACATCCTGAGACACGTAATTGTGAAGGGAGAATCTTACAAGGGAATGATGAATTAATTATCTGTGAGTAAAGCTGATGGATTCCTGGGATCTCTCAAGCTGGAAGGATCCACAAGGATCCCTGAGTCCATCTCTGCTCCTTGCCTGAGGTAACATCTCCTGTTTGCTTCTGAAGTTCCTCACCCCAGTCCAGGTCTGTGAGCTGCACCTGGTCCTTCCTCACTTTTTTTTTACCTTTTTTCTTCCTTTTTTCACTCTGATCTCTGTCCAGGGAGAGATTTCCAATGATTTGTCCTCCAGGATAAATCAGAACCTCCTCCCTCTGTTTGACTGTTAATCCTGAGATCAAAGACCAGCGTGGTCCTTCCCTTTGTCCACCTTCACACCTGCAGAAGGGCAAAGTGTCTCCTCCAGTTAAAGCAGGGCAGGGACACTGGGGAAAAACAAATAAATGAGGCAGCTACATCCAAAATAAAGGGGGAAAAGGGAAGCTGAAAGGATTATTTCTTCTTTTCTGCATGGCTGCAGTGCTGGGCTCTCCTGGCTGGAGAGCACTGGGACCCTCCCTGCTCCCAGGGCTGATGGGGACTCTCTGCCAGCCTGAGCATGGATTACAGCAGCTCCCAGGCTCCTCAGAGGGGTATTTTCCCTCAGGAAGCTCCACGTTATCCTTTGCTCTGGGATTGCTCTGGGGCAGCCCAGGGCCAGGCTGTGCTCGGTGCTGTGGAAACTCAGCACTGGGAACCCTTTCCCAGCGAGGGATGAGGAGAAAATGGCCTGGGAGCAGTTACCTGCGGGGTGTGGGGCTGGGGCTCCCTCCAGCCAAACTCCTTTTCCATGAGGGAAATCTCTTGGAGCACCCTGGGGCACGAGCAGCAGCCCAGCACGAAAAAGCAGCAAGAGAAGCAAATTGGATTGGTTTCTTCACTAAAAGGGAAAAAGAAGAGGAGGAACCACAGTTTTATATTTGGGCAGTGCCATAAATCAAGGCCCGTTCGGGTGGGGCTTGGGAAAACCCGGTCTGGTGGGAGGTGTGAGGAGAGGACAAGGGGGGAAGGCTTTAAACCGAGAGAGAGGAGCTTTGGTTTGGATTTTAGGAAGGAATTGTTCCCTGTGAGGGTGGAGAGGGGCTGGGATGGAATTCCCAGAGCAGCTGTGGCTGCCCCTGGATCCCTGGCAGTGCCCAAGGCCAGGCTGGACACTGGGGCTGGGAGCAGCCTGGGACAGTGGGAGGTGCCCCTGCCCTGGGACAGGGATGAGCTTGAAGGTCCCTCCCAACCCAACCATTCCATGATTCCATGATAAATCACAACTCTTTGATATTTGCTTGCAGGAGGAAAACTCACCAAGGCAGATTGGCTCCTGTTGGAGGCCAGGACTAAACCCAGCCCTGCACAAACTTAGGGATGATTTACTTGGAAAGCTTCCAAGCTCTCACCCAGCACTGCACACTGGATGTCAGGCACCAGCAGGGGAAAGCTTCCCCTTTGAACTCCCAGATCTGGTGGGATTCCTTTGCAATCCACACTCTTCTCCAGGCCTTTTGAAGCTTCACTTCAGGCTGAGTTCAAGTGAGTAGCCTTGACTTGTGATTCCTCACGGCATTTTCACTCTGGAGCTCTCTGTTGCTTTGTTTGCTTGGAAAAGAGGATAAAAAACAGAGAGTGAAGAGAAATCACTCTGTAAATCAATGCCTGGAGTGCCCTTAGCTGAGAAATGATTTTATTTATTAAAGATGTGAAAATCTCTCTTCCATTTCACACCTAAATCTTCACTTAAGCAAGATAGCTCCAGTCCTGGATGAGGAACAACCAGGGAGAAGAAGAAATGTTTGGGTGTAGCAGCAATGGTGGGGGTTGAGCTCATCAGGGTTTTCTAACACATGAAAAAGAGAGAATGGAGTCTTATAACACCAAAAAGAGAGAACAGAATCTGAAATATGGCCCTAAAATCTGCTCCATCCGTGCAACAAGAGCATTTCCCAGCTGTCTGACAGCTTTAAAGATGTTCCATCCGAAGGAATAACAGATGTATTTGTCACCCAGGTCAGTGGTTATTTTGTCCCCAGTTTAGGTTTTCTGACTCATTCAGGAATCAAAGGCTTGTGACAGGCACAGGATGATGAAGGATTTGGGCAGCATCCCCCACCTCTGCTGTGTCCAACCTGCTCAGGAACTGCCCTTCCCTGGGTCCTTTCTTATTTATATTGCTACAAATAAACATTTATCTGGTCGTATTTTGCAGTGGAGCAGCATCACTCTAATATTAATCCATTCTCCTCCTAGAGAAATGGAAGTTCTGCAGTGGCTTCCCAGTGATTTGGGAAGAGAAAATTCCTCTTTTAACATCATTTACTTGATTGTTTGTTTTTTTTTCATTTTAACTGGAAAATTCCCATTTAGCCAAACCAAAGAGTGTCGATTTTAGATTCTGGGGTTTAAGTAGCAGCAATGTTGGGAATGAGGAAGGAGCTACCTTGGCAACAGGGCTGGGTTCAAGTCTTGCTTCTCCATTCAACAGCCCTTCCCAATATCCCATCCAATCCTATGGATGGGGTATTGGGAAGGAATTCTTGGTTGTGGGGGTGGAGAGGGACTGGGATGGAATTCCCAGAGCAGCTGAGGCTGCCCCTGGATCCCTGGCAGTGCCCAAGGCCAGGCTGGACAGGGCTTGGAGCAGCCTGGGACAGTGGGAGGTGTCCCTGCCCAGTGGGATAAATTTAAGGTCCCTTCCCGCCCGGACCATCTGGGATTCTGGGATCCCATCCAATGTCAGAGCAGGTTTCCCCCATGGATTCCTCACCTCACTGCAGATCCTCAGTCTCTGCCCAGGCAGCCTCAGCTCAGCCCATCCCAGTTCCTGCTGGCTCCCACTGGGATGTCAGGGGACACTTGAGCTCAGCATTCCAGGGAAGAGGAGGGTCGGGAAGAGTTTTGTTCCTGCAGGGAGAGCAGAGAAGGCAGCCATGAGAAGCAGCTCCCCCAGCAGCAGCAGCCTGCACCCCCTGCTATCCCAGAGAACACTGCTGGGGGTGTGCCTGGGAAACCCCCCAAAAGGAGCAGGGGATTGACAGCATTTCTGGTTCCAAGGAGGTGGATTCCTGTGTTTGGCTGGGGTGGGCTCCCAAAGAGCTCCCAGGCGATGGATCCTCCCCATCCTGTGGCTGTTCTCACAGGGATTCAGCGAAGGGCAGCTCCTCCTGCCAGTGAAACCCCCCTGCTGCTGGCTGAGGAACGTTGGGAACCTGCAATAAATGCTTCCTCTCGTTGCTGGGACCTCTGAGCACAGGGAGAGCCACGGGAGGCACCACTGCGTCCAAAAATCAGGAAACAACATCACAGTGCAAGCACAGCACTATCATGAACGAGTTGTAACAATTGAATTCATTATTGGAAGCTAAATTTCCCCTATTTTCAGCAAGTCCCTGTGCCTTTGGGATGGATTGTGCAGCTCCGTCCCCTCCAGCAATAAAACCTTAATAGACTGGAACTTTTCAATTGTGTGCCTGGCAATGGGATGCAGTTTCATTTTATAAGGGGCCATCAATAATACATAAAAAATATTGTAAACCAGAATGTGATTATTTTAATTCCTCGGAGCAGGTCTGGAGAAACAGGGGGTGGGCTGCAACACTCAGCAGGGGCCAAGTGCAATTATTTATTCCTGCTAAATTCCACTGGAGATGGTCAGAGCCTGCTGTGCAAACAGGTTCCAAAACCTCCCTCCAGCCTTGGTGCCTAGAGAATTGTGGATTCCTCATACCTGGAAGGGCCCAGGCCAGGCTGGACAGGGCTTGGAGCAGCCTGGGACAGTGGGAGGTGTCCCTGCCCGTGGCAGGGGTGGCACTGGATGGGCTTTAAGGTCCTTCCCACCCAACCCATGCAATTCCATGTTAATTAAATCCTCCTCCTAAAACACCCGCCCTGCCCAGCAAACTGCATCAGCCTCTAGGTTTGGAGGTTAATGAACTGGGCAGGAAATAAGTTTTAAATTGTGTTTTTCAACCAGAAACCTCTCTTAGGGCAGAGGCTGGGGCTCGAGGACACATTTTTCCATTACCCACAGCTCTGATCCCTGGCCACAGAACAGGAACACGCTGGGGACGTGTCACTGGGGACAGCACAAGGGTGAAAAGGAAGAGTTTCCCACGGACATCGTCGCCCCTGGCAGGGTCTGACCCTCGGTGACAGCAGTGGGACAGCAGAGAGCTGCAGTCAGCACCCTGCACTGCCCCTGGCACTGGCACCATCCCGCTTTTCCAGGGCCAGCATTCCCAGGGTGACAGGAACCTGTCCCACTCAGGCGACAGGAGCCAGGTGTGAGGCACCAGGCGGTGCCAGGCGTGGCTGCAGCCCCCTCAGGGACCCCCTGCCTCCTCCTGGGCCCATTTGGGGACCTGTCCTAGGGATCCCAAACACACTGAGAGGCCATTAAATAATGCACAGGAAGAGGAAGAGGAGGAGGATTTTAAGGAGTGGGATTTCATGGCAAGGCAGATCTCTGATGGAAAGGGTAAATTGGAATTTGGCTCTCCCTCATGAGAATAGCAGGGGAACCACTGAGTGTTCTACAGAGCGACTTTTAGTTTACTTCTCTTTTAACTAAACAGATAAATGATGGGGAATTTATTTAATATATGCGTGTGTAATCAGCACAGAATCTATGTAAGCACCTGATGTCCCTGCCCAAGGCAGGGGCTGGGAATCATGGGACCTTTAAGGTCCCCTCCACCCCAAAGCAGTCTGTGACACTCTGGTCCAAAGTAATCAAAACTGATCTCTCATTCAAGCACAATTAAAGCTATTTGATTAGTATTTAATGTGGTGAGAATGCACATCATAAACTCGTACTACATGAGGTGGAGATCACAGAATATCCTCAGCTGGAAGGGACCCACAGGGACCATCCAGTCCAACTCCTGGCCCTGCCCAGACACCCCACCAATCCCTCCCGTGCCTTGGAGCTGTGTCCAAACCCTTTTGGGCCAGGATTTCTCCCTGTTTCACCAGTGCAAGGCCCAGCCCAGCTAACCCTGAGCCACCCCAGGCACCAGGAGGGGACATTTCTGTGGGCAGACAAGGCCAACATCTCCTGCAGCCGTGCACAGCAGCATGAACACATTCTGCCAGCGAGGCTCCCTTCTCCTGCCAAATCAGCATTTTCCCTGGATAAACTTGCCCGAGTGCATTATTTCCAGGAATAGCAGCACTCAGCAGCAAGAGGAGATCTGGGACAGGACCTGGGGCAGCAGGAGCAGCCTCCCTGCAGGGAAAGCTGTGGGGCTCCCCACACGGCAGGTTTGCTCTGGAAAGGACCTGGCAGGTGGGTTCATGCAGAAATAACCCCTGGCGTTGGCACTTGCAGCCCTTCCCAAACAACGAGCGTGACCAAAGGGCAGGGAGGAGATCAGGGGCCTGGCAGGGGCTGAGAGGTGGCACCAGCCAGCCCCTGGGGCAGGAGCACAGCCCCCACACCCCTCAGGGGAGGAACAGGAGAGCGCCTGCCCTGCCACAGCCTCTGAGAGGCGGCTCCACAGCTGGAAGCTCTTCCCTCGGCAGCCTCCTGGAGCTCCATCCCTCCCCCGGAGACACAGCCTGGCATGCTGGGGAGACGTGCCGGGCTGTGACATCTGCAGTCACATCAGTGCCCCACACGAGAGATGCAGTGTGACAGGAGGCAGCAGCCCCACACAGCAGCTGGAGGCTGAGGAATCTGCTTTTCCTGCACTTCTGGCAGGAGCTGCACTGCCGGAGCGGCCCAGCAGCGCTCCCTGCTCGGCTCCAGCTCCCCTCCCGTGGGATCAGGCTCCCAAAGCCACGTGCTGAGTATCTGACATTTCACAGTGCTCCTGCTCCAAACCCCGCAGCACCCACAGCTGCTGGAGGAGAACGCACTCAGAGGAAAATAACACCTGTGTGAGTGACACATGGCAGGGCTCGGGGTGCCACCTGCCAGCTCTGGCCTCCCCCTCCGCGCTCCGTGTCACACACGGAGCCTGTGGGACTTGGGATGACAGCTTGTGGCTTGGATTGACTCGGAGAGCAGCCTCCTCTCCACAGCTCTGGCCAGGCTCCTTCCTGTGCTGATTCCATGGATCCCTGTCTCACCAGCTGGGAATCCATGATTCCCCATCCCCAGCCATGAAGGGTCCTCTCTAAATCGCGCCTGTTTCGTAGCACCCCTCCCGTGCAGCCCCTTCCGTGGGTGAAGGGAACTAACCAGGCACAGTTTGCACCCCGCAGAGGCGGAGCTGAGAGCTAAACCCAACAGATCTATAGGATAACCCGCAGTTAATTCATCTCTGCTCATTAAACAGAGCAGGTCCCCAGCGACTCCCCCCGTTAGGGTGTGGCTGTGTCCAGAGGAAACGACCTGGGCCTGAAAGCAAAGGAAAACCCAGAAAAGGATTTACAGCAGTTTGGTCATTAATTAGTGTCTGAACTGGGGAGCTCCGGTCCCTGCTCTGGGACCAGTGACCCCAGGGAGCGGCTGGAGCTGGGCCAGGGCAGGCTCAGGCTGGAGATCAGGGAAAGGTTCCTCCCCCAGAGGGTGCTGGGCACTGCCCAGGCTCCCCAGGGAATGGGCACGGCCCCGAGGCTGCCAGAGCTCCAGGAGCGTTTGGGCAGCACTGCCAGGGATGCCCAGGGTGGGGTTTGGGGTGTCTGGGCAGGGCCTGGGGCTGGGCTGGGGGATCCCTGTGGGTCCCCTCCCACTCAGGATATTCTGGGATTCTAAAATCCCCTTTCCCTTGCAGAGCAGCCACCCCAGCCCCTCACGGTGACTCTGACCCCAGGGACCATCAGTGCCTGCACCCTTTGGTTGCTCACAGGGAAACGTGGGAATTTTCCCAATTCCCAATTCCCAAACTGTCTTCAGCAGCATGGCAGTCCCCAAAAGAGAAACAAAGGCTGTTGGTGAGGATTTCTCCCCACTTCCTTGGTGCAGCTCCAAATATTAAAACCTGAGAGCAGCTGATGGTGTCCTCTACCCTACCCCGAGGCTGAGGGATTTGTAGGGAAAAAGATTTCCAAGATCATCCATCCAGCCTCTGACTGATCACCACCATCCCCACTAAACTTCACTGCAAAGCACCACAAAACCTCAACATGTTTTGTTAAAAACAAAAATGTTTTTAACCCTTCCAGCCATGGAGACTCCACATGAACCCTCATGAGAAGCGTCCCCACGTACCAAGAATTCCCTGGAGTCTGGATGGGTTTTGGGATGGGGTTTTCAGCCTGTGCAAAGCCCCACAGCTTCCCTGAAATCTTCAGCCTCCAGGGAATGAGGACCCAGCACCAGGAATGGTGCCCTGGAATGTTGCTGCTCTGCTTCCCAGCACAGTTGCCAGAAGACGAAAGAAAACATGTTTGCTGCATGAGAAATGTGCTCCTAGCTCAGGAGAGGGAAGGAAACTTCATTTTCTTTAAAGAATAGTCAGAAAATTGGATATTTCTGAAAAATGAACCCAGTGAATATCAAGCAGCCGGGTCCCTGAGGAACAGCAGCTTCCCAAGGAAACCTCTGAGGATCCTTCCGAGCACACAGTATGAATAATTCCTGAAATAATCATCAGGGGAAGCAGAGAGGTGGCTCAACAATTTCAAGTGAGGGAACCACTGCAGGGAGACAAATCTGAGCCGGGTGCCATTCCATGAATTCAGTGACACTGAGGTGGAGTCCCCATCCCTGGAGGGGTTCAAAAGCCATGAGGATGTGGCACTTGGGGACATGGTGGCCTTGGCAGTGCTGGGAATGGTTGGGATCGATGTTCCCCGAGGGATTTTCCAAAGGAAGTGATTCTGTGACCTCTCTGTCCATCCCCTGGGGACACCCCTGGCAGCAGGCCCCCATCACCCAGCCCCATCACTGCCCGAGCCAAGCCTGGCCCTGAGGCCACCCCACCAAGTGATTTTGGGATGGGAATGGTCAGTTAAACCCTGCTAAAGCCACGGGCCCTGAGGCATCATTGAGCACTAAAGACAACTGGGCTGGGCCAGCGTTTGTCACCCTCAGAGGGGACCAGAGCCAGGATTGCTCGGAGCAAGGCCAGGGAGAGGAGGGAGGCGAGGAGCAGGAGCTGGGAAGGCTCCAATTCCCTGCCCAAGAACCACGAGAGAAATCACTTTCCTATCAGATACACAGGGGCTGATAAATATTTATGAGGCCTGCAAAAAATCCAAGGTAGGGCACAAATAAAATATTTTTTAGGAGAGTTAAAAAGCGCCAAGTGCTTTGTGAGGAGCACGGGGGACTGGGGGTTTTGGGATCCTGGAGGCTTTCATGTGGATCTGGCACTGCTGGGCTGCACTGAAGAGATGCTGAGAGGGGCAGAGGTCTGGGTTAAGGAGCTGTGGTAAGAATTTCCCTCCCTCTGTGCTCTGCAGGTCCCTTCTGTCCCTCCCAGCAGCTCCTCGCCCACACAAAACGTCTCCTCCAGCACAAAAACATCACCTGAGCCAGGTCAGGTCCCTGCAGGGGATTATTTACCCAGTGTAAGGCTGAATCTGGAGGGTTTGAGTCACCTGGTGCTGTGCTCTGAGAGCTCCTCCTTTGCCACGGCAAACCTGCAGAGAGAGAAAACAGAGAAAAAACTGTAATTAAAATAAAAACCCCAAACCAAACCAAAACAATCCCCCAAACAACCCAAATCAAAGACAAAACAAAAAACCCCAACAAACAAACAAACAAACAACCCAACAAAAAACCAACCAAACAAAACAAAACCCCAAAAAGCTCTAACCCCAAAACACAACCCAAACCACACAGAAGTCTCCAAATTTACAGTATTTTGGGTTCCTGAAGTCCCAGTGCTCACCTGTGGGAAGGTTTCCACTGATTCCATTTCTAAGAGGCCCCTGAAAGTCCTGCAGGACCACCCTGAGCCCCTGTGAGGACAGAAACCACAGCCTGGGGCTGCTGGGCAAAGGGAGATCTCTGCTTTTTGTCCCAGTGAATCATCCCGGTGATGAGAAACTCAACTGCTCCTCCTGTGAAGGAATGAGGTGTCCAGAGAGGGTTCACAGGACTGCCCAGCTCAGGGGCATTACCCACAGTGACCCCTCCTCTTATCTCCTATCAACCTCTTATGGCTTCAGGGGGTATATATGGATCCCAGTGGTGTTTATCAGCATTTCTTCCTCTCTGACAAATAGGGTCAGCAAATTCAGCAGCTTTTGGAATCATTAAATCCCATTGTCTCACATGCAAATAGCCCTGAATTGGATTTATCAGAGACTCCCAGACTGGTTTGGGTTGGAAGGGACCTCACAGCCCATCCAGTGCCACCCCTGCCATGGCAGGGACACCTCCCACTGTCCCAGGCTGCTCCCAGCCCCAGTGTCCAGCCTGGCCTTGGGCACTGCCAGGGATCCAGGGGCAGCCACAGCTGCTCTGGGCACCCTGTGCCAGGGCCTGCCCGCCCTCCCAGGGAACAATTCCTTCCCAATATCCCATCCATCCCTCAGCACATCCGGAGTGAACCTGTGCTTTGGTGACCCTTAACCCCGTGCTGCTGCTTTGTCACCACCCGAACCCTAAGCACTGAGATAAAGCTCACCCAGGCTAATTCTGTGAACCCTCGAGAAGCCGAGGGAACAGATCCGACTGTGCCTGCCGTCCCTCCCTCCCCGCTGCCCCTCTCTCAGAGGGCTCAGCGCTTACTCGGGGTTAGGGACACTCAGCCACTGATCCCACACAGCCCCCAGGAGATCTGTAATTAGATACTGGCTCCCTTATCTCTGCAGAGTGAAAGTGAGATAGGCAGGATTAGGCCCTAAAACGGCCCCGGGGCCACAGGGACGCCCAGCTTTAGCCACTAATCCCTGCTCATCTCTGCTCCAGGATTAACTCGATGACAACGCTCTAAGCTTACTTTGAAAGGCAGGCACAGAGCCGTGGGACTTACTGCTGTCAGCAGGCACTGACTGCTCCCAGCAGCAAGAGCAGGAATGGATAGTCCTTAGGGACTTAGGACTGGATAGTCCTTAGGGAAAGGTTGTTCCCCAGAGGGTGCTGGGCACTGCCCAGGCTCCCCAGGGAATGGGCACGGCCCCGAGGCTGCCAGGGCTCCAGGAGCGTTTGGGCAGCGCTGCCAGGGATGCCCAGGGTGGGGTTGTTGGGGGTCTGCAGGGCCTGGGGCTGGGCTGGATGATCCCTAGGTCCCTGTGGGCTCAGGATATTCCAAGATTCTGTGGTTCAGTGACCCAGGGCTGCGAGGCAGCTGCAGCCCAAGGAGGACAGAGGAGTTCCAGGCATCTCCAGCACCTCCCCACCACGGGACTGACAGAATTCCCTGTTCCAGCACTGTCCTTGCCTTTGTGCAGACTTCCCTCCCTCCCTGGTGAAAGTGGCTCTGCTTCCCCCCTTCCCCAGAGTCCTGAACTTGGCAAAAGGGGCTGACATGGAGTCCTCTGAACAGCACAATTATGGAGGTTGGAAACAAACACAAGATCATCAACCAGCAGCCCCATGCTCACCACTACCCCTGTCCTCAAGTGCCACATCCACAGGTGTTCTGAACACTTCCAGGGATGGTGACCCCACCACTTCCCCGTTCCAGTGCTTGACAACCTTTTCTGTGGAGAAGTTTTCCTTTATGTCCCATCAAACCTCTCATGGTGCAACCTGAGGCCATTCCCTGTTGTCCTGTCCCTTGTTCCCTGGGAGAAGCCAGTGCAGGCCTGTAACCAAGGCCAAAAATAATAACTGGGATTCCCAGGGCTGTGGAGTTCTACACCAAAAGTATCGTTTTCCTGCTGAGACCGTAAGGTTTGGCACAGCCCCTCACACACCACAAACTCCACCACACAAAGATCCCTCCCATCACAGTATTCTCAGGATAATCCCCCGAAGAAGAGAGAAATTGTCTGATTTCCACGTGTGGGATCTAACCCAAACCCTTTTTGATTCATCAGAAGCCATTAATGGCAGTGGTAATGAGCATGCACTAAACATTCCATGAAATATGTAAAGCCTGGATGGCTCTCAATAGATCTTGGCAAGTGCCTCGTTTAACCTTCACAGCTCATGAAAAACTGTTCCAACTTCCCCGTCTCAGACATGAAAACCATTGATTGTTTACAGCTTTGCATGACCTTTTGTGACAAGTGAGGAAAATGATGAGATATTCGGGTGTAATTCCATCATGAAATATGCTCCAAATTATGTGGGGTTGCAAGTGCCCACGTTGTTCCTGCACATTTATTTCAGCTCCGAGTCTCATCCAAGTCTTTGGAGAAGATGTGTAGGGAACCATTTCCAAGTGCAGTGTTCGGAGTGCAGATAAACTGTTAATGCCTGGGAGACAGTGGGGCTGAAAAGTTGCTCATAACTATAAAATCTATAATTAATTTAAAAAACATCAGCCAAATGATACTTTGCAGTTATAGATGTGCAGCACGCCCCAAGATCCTCTCCTAGGAAAGCTGTGCAAGGCCTTCCCCAGGCTCACAGGGAATGCTCAGCCTCCACAACATCAAATCTCAGTCTCACAGCACCTTCATCACCCACCTTGAACCCCAGCCTCACATGAGATCTGTGCCTCCCTGCTGATCCCACAACACAGCCCTTCAGGGGTTAAAAACGGGACAGCAAATCTTCCTCTCCTCTGGGATCCCATTTCTCTTCCCCCTCCTCTTATTTCCAGTTTATTTCACTTCAAACCCTTCTCACCACCCGAGCTCTGCCTCCTGTGACAGGGAATTATTGTCTCTTCCCACAGACCTGTAATCACCAGCCACGAGTGACCCCTGAAATGGATTTTTGGGAGCACAGTGTTACAGAAACACCTGGAACCTGGGCTGTGCCAGAATATACCCTCTGTTAGGCATTATTTCAGTGGTGGTGACCCTGTGGCTCCTGTCTGTCACAGAGGTCAGGGAATCATGGAATGGCCATTCCCAGGAGTCCTGTCCTGCTCACGGAGGGCAGAGGTCGGAGCTGCAGCCCCAGGGAGTGTCCCCTGCCCAGCTGGACACACCCAGTGACCTCAGCTGCTCCTCAGGGCCCTTCCCCATCCTCAGAGCTCGGGGATTGCTCTCGTGAAGGCTGAGCCTGCAGCGGTTCTGGGGCTCTGCAGTATTCCAGAGGCTGAGATCCCTCCTGGAGCTGCCCTGTGGAAGGAGCAGCTGCACTGGGGGCAGGGGCCACAGCAGGGCACTCTCCCTGACCTCTTCCCAGCCAGTCTGAACTTCCCAACTCCAGCGGAGGGATGTTTCCACTGAGGCTGGTAAGGTTTGGTCCTTACCCTAAATGAGCCCTGAGTGCTGCAGCAGGATGTTCAGGAATCTCAGTGCCTGGAATGGGGAGGAGTGGCAGGCACCAGTTACTGTTAAACCCTCAGCTGTGAAATCCTGTCCATACTCAGCTTTCTTACAGCAGGCAAAACCCTTTAATGCCCATTTCAGGAGAACAATTCAGTCTGATTTTTGGGATACGCAATAGATGGATCACATCCACCCCAAATCTGAGGATGTGAATGTGCTGAGTCAAACTGCCCAGAAGGCCCTGCTCATTACCATTGTTTCTTGTAAAAACCAGTGCTCTGAGTCACTCAAATGCCTCAAACCCCAACTTTTACCATTATTTATGTCCCACTCTATGCTTGTATTTTATCATTTCCACTTCAGCTTGAGCTTCAGAGTCACTTGTGGAAAGACAAAGTTTCCTTCAATAGGTGTTGGTTTGGAAGGAGTCTCAGAATGTCTCCCAAAATAAAACCTGCATCTTCTGAGGCAGGATGAGCTTCCCTTGCTGGAATGGGATATTGAGAGCTTTTTACAGGTTGTAAATGTTTAAATCTCACTGCAAACAGGATCTCAGAACCACAGTGGAAATGTTTAAATCTCACTGCAAACAGGATCTCAGAACCACACTGTAAATGTTTAAATCTCACTGCAAACAGGATCACAGAACCACAGTGGAAATGTTAAAATCTCACTGCAAACAGGATCTCAGAACCACAGTGGAAATGTTTCAATCTCACTGCAAACAGGATCACAGAACCACACTGTAAATGTTGAAATCTCACTGCAAACAGGATCTCAGAACCACAGTGGAAATGTTTCAATCTCACTGCAAACAGGATCACAGAACCACACTGTAAATGTTTAAATCTCACTGCAAACAGGATCTCAGAACCACAGTGGAAATGTTTCAATCTCACTGCAAGCAGGATCACAATATATCAAAGGTGGCCCAGGAGAGCATCCTTAATGAGCAGTGACAGCTCTGTGCTGCCAGGGCCCCAGCCCTGCCCCTCCCAGGCAGCAGCTCTGCCAGAGCCCACAAAACACAACCGTTGGAGCAGCAGAAGACAAAAGTGATGCTAATTATTAATTAGCAGAGCTGCAGGCGGTTGTGTAGCGATCAGAGGGAGGCTCAGACAGAGCCGTGACACAGCCGGGCAGGGAGGGAGCAGTGGCAGGTGGGGCCAGCCTGACACCAGCCCCGTTCCTGTGCCCAAGGAAATGCCACCTTTCGTGCCCAGTTGCAGCTGATGGAGCAGAGCGGTGCAGGAAGGGAGGGCGGTGGCCCAGCCCCACTCCCCGTGCCGTGCCTCCTGCTCCCAGGCACGCATTCCGTGGTTATTGTCAATCCCTGTGGCACAGATGGAGCGCAGGAACAGCAGAAAAGGCTGTGCTGGGAACCAGGAGCTGATCTGCTTTCCTGCAGTTCCCGTCTCCACTGGAAACCTCGGGCAGAGAGCAGAGAGCAGGTGTTGCAGCCCCAGCCCCTCCTGGGACCCCCAGCTGGCCTCAGCCTGTGCTCGTACCCCCAGCAGCGGGCAGGGGGCGGCTGTGCTGCTCCACTGCTCCGCGTCCATCACCGGCACTTCTCTGTGCCAGGCCTGCAGGAACTGTGCTTCCCGGGAACTCCTCTCCCCCCATGGCATAACACAGCCAGCAGGAACACTGCTGGACTTCTCCTGCAGCAGAATCCCACAGGTCTGAGGAGCACCCCAGATCCTGTGGGATTAGGGGCACAAGGCAGCAGATCCCACAAACCCGGAAAATCGGGCTGTGTTAAGGGAAGCACAATCAGCTGCTGACCCACCAATATCAACAATTAATTCTGGTAGCTAGAACGAGTTTGAGGCAGAGCTGTGACCCTCCAGTGCTCCTTTCACACATAAATATAAGGAATTCTCCTCCTCTTGCCCCAGGACTTGCCAGCTAACTACAATCCCCAGTCCCTCAGGAGTAAAGAGGAAAGCAAAGGGGTTTGCAGGGAACAACTCACTCCTCCTGGAGAGTTCAAACAGAATTATGATGGCATTCCCCCTCTCCCTGTGCCCACCATGGACTGCACCGAGTCCTCTTTAATTCCATTAATTAATTATACAAGTTATATTACTTCATATAAAACAACTTCAAATAGTTTGGGTTCTCTCATGTTTAATGCTTCACTATCAGAGCATTTTTCTTAGATAAGTGAGAAATTTATGCTCCATTTGTTTCTTGTCAAACTGGATTTTTTCACTCAAATTTCATTTTACTGAACTTCTTCCCCAAACCTCAGTCCAGCTGTTCTCAGATGCAGAGTAAAATCCATTGTTGGGTTTGTTTTATGCACCACGTAGCAGACACACATCCTTGAGGCCAGAGCATCCCAAATATCTGTGCAAATGGCACAGCTTCCCTGCCAAAATTCAGTTATTCCCACTTCCCCAAATAAATCACAGAACAGCAAGCACTGCAAAGCTTCCAGAGCAAGCACTGCACCCTTCCTAAGCTGCAAACAAAACTAGATTTGCTGCTGTTTTTCCATGGAAAAGGATTGTTCAAGATAGTTTTTTCTCATTGATTTATTCCCCTGAGGCCTAAATTCTTCCTTTTTAAGAGGAATTTTAACATGAGGGGTGAAGCTGTGTAGCCAGAGAATTTAGAGCTCAGCAGGGCTGTTTTCTAAATTCAAGTCTTAAGGCATAAGGAAACTCCAAAAATTAAAAGAGCAAACCCAGCACACGCCAGCTCCTAAGAAATGATCTCTTTCTAAATCAGCCGAGTTCCTTGGCTCAGAAAGTGGGATGTGCTCTCCCTCTAGAGTTGTAGCTGGAGCCCGGAGCTGGGAGGGAGAGGAGCGATCCTGCTGCTGCTGTTGGTTGCTGCTCTTATCCATTCAAAAGAGAAGTGGCCTTGAAAATCCATTTTTGCATCAAATCCTACCAGCAGCGTTTCATCCAGCCTTGACCAGGAGCCCCTATTATCAACAGCTGCAAGAAACCACTCACACAAACTGGTATTTACATTGTCTCAGCACTCGTTATCCCCAGCACATCTTCCTCTTCACTGCTGGCACTGTGATACAATCAAGCAAATTCCCCCCGAAGAGTTTAATTAAAGGCCTCTCTGCCCTGAAAAGCTGCAGGACTGCAGGATCACTCCTTGGAACAACACAGGAATGAAAAGCGTTTGCCTCGTGCCCATTGGAACATCTGAAGTGCAGGCAGGAAGGAGAGGAATAAATAAAAGCTCCCAGAAAAGCAGCTCTCCAGGAAGAGCCACCTGCTCCTGGTGCCCTGAGGAGAAGCAGCTCCTCTGGCTCGTCAGGAAATGGGAACCAGCCTTGGATTCAGGGAGCCAAGAGCCGTGCTCTGCCCTGATCCTGGCACTGGGGAAATGCCAGTGACAATCTCATTTCCACCCCGATGAGTAACGCACGCAGCAGCACACGGATGGATGCACGGGAATTCTGCCCTGGGAGCTGGGCGGGTTGGGAAACGGAAGCACGAAAAGAGGGAATGAGGGTCGAGGAGCCTGACACCTCTCAGTGCTGCAGTTATTCCACATTTTTATGGTATTAGGAGGAAATGGGCTGGAATAACTCACGTGAGGGAAAATCCATTGGATTCTCTGGTCCTGGCAGCTTCATTGCACCTCTGCAAAGACAGAGCAGACCTGGCCAAGCTTCTCAGCCAAGTGACATCGGTGACATGGAGCTGTGGCCCCAGATCCCGCCCAGCCCCAGACTGGGAGCTGAGAAATCCCCTCTTACACTCACCCTGCATCCCAAAGGAAGCACAAATAAATAACAAGGCACAGCAAGGCCAAGGATCCACTTCCTCCTGCTGGCACAGCTCCAGGGAGACCACGGCTTGGCATCTGCAATTATTCACTGGGAAAAAAGGAGAAAAACAAACCCACAAAGAGAAAATTGCCAGGGAACAGGAATCCCCCTTTAATTTTCTGGTGTTTAATGTGCAGGAGGAATCACAGGGATAAAGGCACTGGGCTTGGAAAAGCCCTGTGAGCCCACAGAGTCCAACCATTCCAGCACTGCCAAGGCCACCACTGCCCCATGTCCCCAAGTGCCACCTCCACAGGGCTTTGAATTCCCTCCAGGGATGGGGACTCCACCTGTGCCAGGCTGGACAGCCCTTTCCAGGAAGGAATTTTCCCTAATACCCAACCTGAGCCTCCCCTGGCCCAGCCTGAGGCCGTTCCCTCTCCTCCTGTCCCTGTTCCCTGGGAGCAGGGCCCAACACCCCAGCTGCCCCCTCACAGCCCTCTCCTGCCCCTTTTTTTTCCTTTGTTTTTACCCATTCTGCTCAATCCAAGAGGAAACGGGCACCTGCAGCCCAGGGCTGGTTCTAAGGGATGTTCTGGAGCACAGGCTGGGAATTTTGCCTACAAATGCTGTGCCTGGAATCTGGGTTTGTAACCCTGCTCGGGATTTCAAAGCTTTCTATTAAGTCCTCTCAGTAAGGCCTTGTTTTACAGTCATAGATTCACAGCCTGGGATTCCTGTCCCTGACCTTAAACCCACCCAGTGCCACCCCTGCCATGGCAGGGACACCTCCCACTGTCCCAGGCTGCTCCCAGCCCCAGTGTCCAGCCTGGCCTTGGGCACTGCCAGGGATCCAGGGGCAGCCACAGCTGCTCTGGGCACCCTGTGCCAGGGCCTCCCCCACTCCCAGGGAAGGATTCCCTCCCAGTATTCCACCTATCCCTGCCCTCTGGCTCCCAGGCAGCTCCCACCGAGCTGTTTGGATCAGCAGGCTGGTCCCTCACTGGAAGCAGCCCAAAGCTCCAGGATAATGAATATTTAGCATCCCTTCCCTTTTAAAAGCACGGGTGTAGGAGCACGTTGGGAACAACATCTGCCGAAGCCGTTTGGCAGGTGCTGGAAAACAGAGCCAGAGTTCCCCAAATCCCTCAGGCAGCCACTGGGAAATGCAGGAAAACCCCTAAATCCACTGCTGTGGATAACATCACTCCCTGGGTGACTTCCTGTGTCACAGGACAGGGACAGGAGCTGGTGTCACCCTGCCTGAGACCCTCACACATCCCTGGGGGAACATCCCAGGGAGGAACGCGGAGCTGCAGTTCCTGAAGGACTTCTTAAATGCTCCATTTACTTCAGGGGGTGCAAAGCCCTTCATTTGTAGCACAGGCTGAGATTTAATGATGGGATGGATTTTCTTCAGAAGTGTCTAAAGGTTTCTAAAAGGCTTTGAGCATTAAAGGGAATCGGAGATCAGGCTGGAATTTTGCCTGGTGTTTTTCGCTGGTTCCCCTCCCCTTCCCCCATCCCAGGCTCAGGATGGTAATTAGAGCACTTTACCTTCCCTCTGGAAATTGGAGTCATTATAGGAGCCTGGGAAGAAGGAGTTCAGCTCATCTCTATTCCATATAACAGCTCCTAAAAATACAGCAAGGGTGGAATCACAAGGATGACACAGCCTGAAATAACAAAGCCAAGCTTTAATTTAGCCCTGACTAACGTGGCCCTGCAAGGACCTCTCTGACCACCCTGCCGGGGGGTTTTAGGCAGGAAAAGAGCAAAAGTGGACCCTGCAAAAACAGCAAAAAAAGAGAAACACTCCTTGGCAGCTCCCTGCAGCATTAATCAAGACAATACAAATGTTCGTTTGAAGGGAGGGCAATTTGGCTCCACATTACCCAAACCCCACCATTTCCCAACATCCTAAAAGCTTTTTCAACTAAAACAGCCTCTTAAACTGTCATGTGCTGGCTCGAAACCATCTCAGTCTCAACCACTAATCTCTCTTGAAAGAATCTCTCTGGTGAAAGGGACTCTCAGCACCGTGGCTAAAAATTTAATGATTCAATTATTTGGTATCATTTTAATGAAGTCATTTCAAGAACATGAAATTGATGCCACCTGTGGAATGTCTTTTGTATTTTTTGATGAATTAGGGGCTTATTCAGGTCTGAGATTGGTGTTTCCAGCAGCCCTTTTGTGCAGTTATTTACAATTCAGCTTAATTACAGCATCCTGCAAGCTCAGCTGTCAGCCCTGACGTTATATAACCCTCTTTAAAAGAAACAGATTATTTAATACAGGAATTGGAAACTGTGACAAAAATCCAGAGAATGAAATAGAAATTTATCTTTCTGAACACATTTTCATTACCCCATAAATTTCCCTCAAAGCTTTGGGAGGCAAACGGGACTCTGTTGAATTTGTAGAACGATGTTATTCCTGTTATATAATGGAATAAAGGGTAAAAGTCCATTTGATCCCCGTGTTCTAACATGAGGTCTCTAAAGAAGCTTCCAAATGCCAACTGCAATATTAGTTTTACACAACACTTGGGTTTGTTGAGACTGCTGATACCTCTTTTAATTTAAAAAAATATGGAGAAATTAAATATCAAAATTAAATATCAAAATGAATATCAAAACAACAAACCTCATCTTCATTTTCACTGTGCAACTTAATTCAAAGCTCTCTGCTGGAATAAATGCCTTAAAAGTGGGGGTAAAAACTGGGTTTTTCAAAATACAGTCCTAAAATGTCAGATATTTTCATTTTCCAGCAGTGGAATAATGAAGGGTTTTCACATCCATCAAGCTGACACAGGATGGGATCTCTCACACTGGGATCAACGATGTTCCTTACTATCAGTGGGGAGAAATCTCCCAAATAAACTGGAGGAGTGCACAGCTGAAGAAGAGGAGGGAAAAAAGGGGGGCAAAGAGAGAATTTTTGTTGATTTTCAGCTCCTTTGGAATTCATTCACACTTGACCTGAGAAAATATGAATATTAAAATTGTATGAAGGTAGGTGAGGAAAAAACCCACAAAATGCCAGAGTTATAAGAGGAAACACTGAGTAATAAATGGGAAATAAAAAGCTGTTTAAGTGGCTTTAATGCCGAATTGAATCGTTATGAAGGTTTATTAATGACCTGAGGAATTTATGCATTAAATTCAGATTCAGGCAAAGCTTCCATGCAGGAAGGTTCCTGCAGTGCCAGGCTGCTGCCTTCCCACAGACCGTGGCAGGAATCACATGCAGGACCCTGAACTGCCCCAGGTTAATGGGGTTTCTCCAGAAAAAGAACCTGGAAGAGAACAGGACAAGCTGAAACGGCTGCAGCACACACTGAGCAGGAGGGACACAGGGCTGCAACATCCTGAGTGGGAAACGCACCTCAAAGCAATTCCAGTTTATATCCAGGAGAGGAAAACAGGCCTGGAGTTGAGGGTCAGATGGTGGAGGGGCAACACTTGATGATGTTCTGCCAAATTACAATGAGGATCAAAGGAAATTTCCCCAGCAATGGGACACAAAGAATATTCACTCCAGCTCTGATATTCTGAATGACCGTGCTCTGAGTTTACAGCTCATTACAGAGATAACTGT
Source organism: Machaerirhynchus nigripectus (assembly GCA_013397975.1). Lineage (NCBI taxonomy): Eukaryota > Metazoa > Chordata > Aves > Passeriformes > Dicruridae > Machaerirhynchus > Machaerirhynchus nigripectus. The sequence continues at coordinate 67,090 of VZRQ01004347.1, read as the reverse complement.
GCACTCACCCCACAGACAGGACAGGATCCCTGGGTGGTTTGGGTGGGAAGGGACCTTAAATCCCATCCCATTCCATGGGCAGGGACACCTTCCACTGTCCCAGGGTGCTCGGAGCCCCGTCCAGCCTGGCCCCGAGGCACTCAGGAGCACAGTTATTTCTGTCACACCAGGATCTGTGTGATGTGCTGGGGGTCTCCTGCGAGGCCTGGGGAGGGCAGGAGCTGCTGAAGCAGCTTTTCCCGGGATTAAAGGAGTCAGAGGGTATTTCTCAGGATAAACAATAACCCTGTGCAGCAGGTGCTGCTGTGGGGCTGCAGGGCTGATGATTCCTGACTGAATGGGGTTCTAAAAGCCGGGCTGGTGCAGAATTGCAGCTGACGAGGGCTCCCAGTGAGTAACCCAAGGAGGCAGATGTCACACTCAGAGTCACCCAGTGTGACACCCTCTGTCAGGTCACTCCTCTCTGCTCTGCCTGCTGCAAACCCCAGAGATGATGTTCATGCAGGGTGTGGGGGTGTTCTACAAATCACAGCATCCCAGGATCCCTGAGGCTGGAAAAGCCCTCCAGGACCATCAAGCCCAAGCTGTGCCCCATCCCCACCTTGTCCCCAGCCCAGAGCACTCAGTGCCACCTCCAGCCCTCCCTTGGGCACCGCCAGGGATGGGCACTCCAAGCCTCCCTGGGCAGCCCCCGCCAAGGCCTGAGCACCCTTTCCATGGGTAAATTCCTGCTGCTGTCCAACCTGAGCCTCCCCTGGCCCAGCCTGAGGCTGTTCCCTCTCCTCCTGTCCCTGTTCCCTGGGAGCAGAGCCCGACCCCCCCGGCTGCCCCCTCCTGTCAGGGACTTGTGCAGAGCCACAAGGGCCCCCCTGAGCCTCCTTTTCTCCAGGCTGAGCCCCTTTCCCAGCTCCCTCAGCCGCTCCTGGGGCTCCAGCCCCTGCCCAGCTCCGTTCCCTGCCCTGGACACGCTCCAGCCCCTGCAGGGCTCTCCAGAGCTGCCCCGGGGTTCCAGGGGGTCCCTCAGCAGGGCCAGCACAGGGGACAGTCCCTGCCCTGGGGCTGTGCCCACGCTGGGGCTGGCACAGCCCAGGGGCCATCGGCCTCCTGCCCCCCTGGCCACCCCTGGGCTCGTGTCCAGCGCTGCCACCAGCACCCCAGGGCCTTTCCCAGTGGATGAATTTCCAGGGAACCCCCCTGGGAGCAGCCTGTCCCTGACACCATTTAAAGGGAGGAGCGTCCCCAGCGAGCACCTGCAGCCCCCACACAGGCGAGCGCACCCGGAGTGTGCAGAGCAGGCGCTGAATTCCCACCCCTCTCACCCTCCCCGGTGCTCCCGGGGTTTGCCGGGTGGGTTTGAGCTCGCAGGACGGAGTTCAGAGCCGGAGGAGCCAGCAGCTCGGCAGGAGGAGCTCAGGGAGGGTGCTGCTCGGGGGAGCTGCCCCGGCAGGGCAGGGGAGCTGGCCCGGCGGGGCCCGGGGAGCTG
>VZRQ01004347.1:28167-55877 GCA_013397975.1 Machaerirhynchus nigripectus | reverse complement strand
GGGAGAGGAAAGATATCCCACAGATAATTATCCAGAGTGAAAATGTGTTGGAAAAGCTCAAAGCAAAGCCCTCCCAGCCAGCTGTGCACCGGGCCAAAAGCAGGACAGGCCTGGAGCCAGGAGATGTGGGTGTTGTTATCCAGGTCCAAGGGAAGAAGTTAATGATATTCCTTACACCAAAAGAGCTTTATCATAAACCCGGCTGAGTTTGCACAGGTACAAAAAGAGTTTGCTCAATTGAGCTGACACGGGAGGTTTTATTGAGATAATAAAAGGAAGTATCAAGAAAAATAAAAGATAGATCCTTGCTGGAATCAATCAAAAAGCCTTGAAGAGACTAAAAGAAAAGCCAAGCGAGTCTGCCCGCCAATTCAGGAGTTTAAAGGAGGCAGAAAAATACATTTCAATTATGCAATCAAAGATCACTGAACAATCCAAAGGCTATAAAAACAGGGGCTGAAATATGAAAATAGATAAATCTGAAATAACCCCAAAGACAGGCAGCTCGATAAAGACAACACCAGTGAGAAGTGCTTGCAGGGGGAGCGCTGAGCAGTTTGTGAATGAGTTCCGTGGGCCTCAGTAGCTGCATTTGTGCAGGAACCCTTTCTTCTGAAGGAGCAAAAAGTGCAAGAAAGGAAAAGGCAGCGAAATAACGAGAAGGTTATTATGGATTTAAAAGGAATATTGGCAGTGGGAATGGGAGATGTGCCCGATGGGAAGGAGCTTGGGGCGTGAAGAGGAAACGTGAAGTTAAAAGCCATACTGGGAATTACTGGGAATTACTGGGAATTAAGAGAGCCCCTTTTCCCTTCACGCAGCACACGGAGCTGCTGCTGGACAGTCCCAGCCCTGCACACGAGGTTTGCCATCCCACAGAGGCTCAGCAACCTCATCTGCATCCCACAGGTCCCCTGCTAAGCCCAGCCTACATTCCCAGCTCAGTCTGTGGTCTCGGCATTATTCCACCCCAGCCCTGCTCCATGTGAGCGAGGCAGGACTTTAATTCTCCCATAATCAGATGTCAGAGCAGGAAAGACAAGTTATCCACGAAATTCCAGCCCAAATGACGCCACATTGGGCTAATAAGGCAGGAAAAGGAAAAATCCTAGGAATGTGAAGTCACTGACTTACCAGCGTCAGCCCAGCTCAGAGACAAGTGCAAGACACCAGGTTTCCAGTTTAGTTCCATGATGCTGAGTCTCTGGAGGGCTGTTAAAATAGAAAACAGATTTATTTCATCCCTGAAGGAAAATCCAGCCCGGTGGTCGGAGCTGCTGTGATCCAAAATCCCCTTTTCCGGGCTGGAACCCCAGGCTGTACCTCCCAAGCTGAGAAGAATCCACTAAAGCAGAAACTCCTCACATTTGGAGCAATGAAAATCTGGCTACACTGACTTAAGGCAATTCGCAGTTGTTAAATTTAATTTCCCATCAATAAATATAATTACCTAATTCAATTTCTGCCTCTTAATAAAAATGGTTTCCAATGTCGTTAGAGCCTCAGTCCCCAATATCTGAGACTGCTCGGGATTATGGGCTGTGTAAATACAATTTCTGCAAGCAGATGGATTTTCCATGCAGATGGAGAAACACAAATTGGAATCAGTGGCTCTGGCAGCTTCCAACACCTCCAACCTGAAAAAAAGAGAAACAATAAAATTACTGAGGTTTTTTTTTCCTCTGTCACACTGAGACAGGAAAAGATGTGCTTGTGCCTTCTTTAATTTGAGCAGGCTTAAGATGCTCCTTTTCAGGAATTTAATTAGCTAAAATATATCCCCGGCAGAAAATCCAGGAGGGTCCTTGAGGTTTATCTGACACTCTGCAAACGCTGGAGCTTCCCCCTGAAAGGGAGAATTCCTGCCTGGAACAATGGTGCAGGTTTTAACGACGCCACGAGACCGCAGCTCTGAGAGCCGGGAGAGGATTTCTCACCACGGGTGTGTGTGCCACAATGTTACTGTGCTAAAGGGCCTCGAGCTGCACCAGGGCAGGGTTAGGTTGGGTAACAGGGAAATTTCTTCTTGGAAAGGGTTGTCAGGCACTGGAAGGGGCTGCCCAGGGCAGTGGTGGAGTCACAGCCCTGGAGGTGTCCAAGGAATGTGTGGATGTGGCACTTGGGGACATGGAGAGTGGTGACCATGGTGGGGTGGGTGGGAAGGGACCCTAAAGCCCATCCAGGGGTTGGGACACCTCCCACTGTCCCAGGCTGCTCCCAGCCCCAGTGTCCAGCCTGGCCTTGGGCACTGCCAGGGATCCAGGGGCAGCCACAGCTGCTCTGGGCACCCTGTGCCAGGGCCTGCCCACCCTCCCAGGGAACAATTCCTTCCCAAGATCCCATCCAGCCCTGCCCTCTGGCAGTGGGAAGCCATTCCCTGTGTCCTGTCCCTCCATCCCTTGGCCCCAGTCCCTCTCCAGCTCTCCTGCAGCTCCTTCAGGCTCTGCAAGGCCACAGTGAGGTCACCCCAAAGCTTCTCCTCTCCAGGTGAGCACCCCCAGCTCTCCCAGCCCTCCCTCCCAGCAGAGCTGCTCCATCCCTCGGATCACTGGGTGCCTCCTCTGGCCTGGCTCCAGCAGCTCCAGGTCCCTCCTGTGCTGGGCTGGGGCTGGGGCAGCTCTGCAGGTGGGGCTCACCTGGGCACAGGGGCAGAATCCCCCCTCTGCTGCTGCCCACGGGGATTTCTGGATAGAGAGATCCCTCCTTGGCCAAAATTCCCTCCCTGCATCCCATTTCCAAGCCTGTGCAGAAGTTACCACTTGAGGGATCGATTTTGAACCTCAGCTTGGGAATTGTACAAAAATTCAGGCAAAGAATGACTGAAAGGCCTTGATCCAGGAATGAGGCAAAAATCCATCACTGCCACCAGCTGCCACCTACAATCCAACCATTCCTGGGCACCAGGAAAGCGGGAGGAGAGGGGGAAAAAGGGAATGAAGGCAGCTTTAAAAAAACTAAACCAGAGAAAACTTTGCAGAATACAAATCAAGCTCAGCCACAGCTGGTGTGGAGCTTTTAATTGTTTTTAAGGGAAGCAAATCCCTGTGGGCAGGGAAGATGGGACAGCTTGAGGTCTGAAGTCATTCACCAAGTCTGTTGTTCTGAGGTGCCTTCAGGCAGAATCACTTCTCTCTTTGCTGGGCTCTTTTTCTTTTTTTTAATATCCTTTAGCTGTGGGAAGCATCATTACAGCCTGCCACGTTCCAGTTTGTCTGTGCTTTCCTGGCAGTTGGGCCGGTTCCGATGGAATGGGGAGGATGCTCCCAGCAGGGCGGGGACCTGATGGCACCAGGCTGGGCTGGCTGGGGCAGGGACACCTCCAGGGGGACCTGAGAGCCTCTTCCAGCACCTGAAGGGGCCAACAAGAAAGATGGAGAGAGACTTTGGACAAGGGCTGGAGGGACAGGACACAGGGCATGGCTTCCCACTGCCAGAGGGCAGGGCTGGATGGGATATTGGGAAGGAATTGTTCCCTGGGAGGGTGGAGAGGGTATGGAATGCAATTCCCAGAGACGCTGTGGCTGCCCTTGGATCCCTGGCAGTGCCCAAGGCCAGGCTGGACATTGGGGCTGGGAGCAGCCTGGGACAGTGGGAGGTGTCCCTGCCATGGCAGGGGTGGCACTGGATGGGATTTCAGCTCTCTCTCAACCCAAACCATTCCGGAAATTCCATGACTCTGTAACAAATCCATCCCAGGTGCCCATCAAGGTGCAGAGGGAATTCCCTGCCAGGATGGCCTGGGCACGAGAAGGTTCCTCAGCCAGGAACAAAGTGATGGATGAGGAACATGACCAAAGGCTACAAATTCCTGAGTGCCTCCCCTCCCGGGAGCCCCAGAGGCCAAGGCAGAGCTCTGTGGTATTTCTGCTCTTACCAAGAGCCCGTTCCCAGCTCACTCCTCCCTGCAGCCCCTCAGGAGCAGCCCCAGCACATCTGGGCAGCTGCAGCCAGCCCTGGGCTCCAAAGAGGCTCTGTGCCCACTGCCACTAAGGAAACAAGCGAAAGGAAACCAAAAATCCTGGAAAAGTCGTGGATCCAGCACTTCTTCTGGCTCTGACATCGTGCATACACAGATTTGTCTCTCATTTATCACCATTTTCATTATTGATGGGGGCTCAGGGCAGCTGGGATCATCAGCTAATACACATTCATCAAAATTCACCAAAATTCACCATTTCTGGAAGGTTTTTTGTGACAAGGACACCCCTTCCATCGTCCCTTCACTCATCCTTTGTACAAAGAGAACAAACAGGGGCTCAGGACAAGGCGTGTCCATCAATCCCTGAGTCTGAGGATCACTTGTACAGTCCTCATGCAAACCCTTCCCTGACAAGTCCCTAATGTCCCCCACTCCTCCCTTTTATCTCGTGCTGCCACGACAGCACCTGGTTTATCTGGCACCAGGGACTGTTTTTCCTGGCAAACTTGATGGACTTCTTTGCTTTCTCCCTTTGCTTCTTTTTGTCTTTTCCCTTTTCCATAATTTATTCTTTAAAGATAACACCACTGAAAATGAACGGCTGCACCTGAACTCTGACAAACTCCCCGAGAGCTCCTCAGCCACTCTGAGGAGTCTGTGATAAATCAGGTGTTTCACCCAGCCTGAACAGACAGGTTGGAAACCAGGCAGAAATAACTGCAAATGAAGTGACTTTGCTTTAAATGCAGCCGAGTCTGGGCCTGCTGATACTGTGGAAATATTGTTCTCTGAATTTCCTTACTCTCTGTAAGTTTCTTCCTCATAACACTCCTGACTCAGTTGCTATTATCTCAGAAAATGGAAATGTCTGCTTAATTTGGTTTGGCTGCAGCTCTGCTGAGAGTTTGCCTGGTTTTAGGGAAAACATTGGATTATTCTGTTCAGAAGAGAGTGAGGCAAAGGACGAGGCTGTGGCTTCAGGGGGAGAACATTCTCAGCAGCAGCCTCCCTGAAGTGGTGGGTGTTAAAGGACATCACCCCCATCCCCAGGGCGGTGGGGGGCTTTGGATGGTGAGGGTGGGAGGATCTGGGGGCTCTGTGCTGGTTAGAGCAGGGAAATGGGAGAAGGGAGGGGTTAAAACACGAGCCCAGGTGGAGTCAGGGATCCACCACAGGGATCCACCACAGGACACTCCTGAACTGCCACAGCCCCAAACAAAGGCTGGCCCTGAGCTTTTTCCAGCCCAGCATTTTATCTCAGCATGGCCACAAAGTGATGATCCAGGGAAATGGGATCCAAGGGGTGATCCAGGGGAATGCAGGGCACAAAACCTTCTCTCCAAACCCAGCTCCCTGCAAGGGCAGCGGGATGGAGCAGTGCCAGCAGCACCTCCTTGTGCTTTGCTAGCCAGGGATCAGCTGATTCTCCGTGATTTTACCAATTCCACTTCAGATACCCCACAGCAGATCTACAGCTTAATTAAACCCTCAAACTGCTTTTCTTCTGGGGGTGCTGGGCTGGGTTTTTTCTTTTCCTCTCAGGAATTTCACTGCACAAAGCACAGCATCCCTGCAGAGTTCCTGCTCTGAGACACAAATTGTCATTCCCAGCCCTCCTTTTTGCACCCATTCCAGCATGAGAAAGACCAGGTGGAGAGAGTCCAGGGGCGTGCCCTGCTCTGGAGCCAGGCTGGGAGAGCTGGGGGTGTTCACCTGGAGAGGAGGAAGATCCAGGGAAACCTCAGAGCCCCTTCCAGACTGACTGCAGCCATAAATAATCACCCTTCATTTTCTTCTTTATCCAACATTTCACCACTGACCTCCTGTTTCTTCTGAGCAGAGAAAGCTCCATTGGCAGTAGTCCATGGGAAGGAGCCAGGTTGTTCCAGGGCTGTCCCTGGATACCACAAGATCATCAGTGCAAACGCTGAAGGGGTCAGAACCTGCCACTTCCACACTTCAAATACAAAGGAACACCAGCAAAGAAGAAAACAGGGATGACAAACTCTCCTTGTCCGAGGGTTTCCGAGAGCCTCGCAGCATTCCGAGAATTCCTGGGATTTCTCCTCTCTCAGGCTGACATTTTATCCCGCACACTTTGGCTGTACCTTGGCAGCAAGGTGCCCTCACTGAGCTGCCCCTGAAAAGCCGGGCTCAGAAATGCCCATCAGGAGGGTTTATTGTTATTTACAGTAATTACTATGAACCCTCTCGTGGAGAGGATCTGTTTTACCCCGACAGCCCCTACAGCTGATGGCTCCAGTAAAGGATTTCTGCATGAACTGGGGACTGTAACATTCATGACAGAATGGGCTGAGCCGGGGGGGGGGGGCTGAATTCCAGCTCCCAGAATTCAAATCTCGTTTTCTGGGGATGTTTGATCCCAGCAAGGGCCAGCTAAACAAGGTAATTTGGTCCAGAGCCTGGGAATGCAGCATGGAAAAGACAACAGCAGCTGATTTACTCCCACAGCCTCAGAAATGTTTTTCACTCCACCCCTGCCAGACAAATGGAGAACTCAGCCCAGGATCTCCAGCAGAGCTGTAGAAACAATTGATTTTTCAGTTCAGTAGCCAAATTGGAAAAGTAAATAGTTTGAAATTACCCAGAATGGGGTTTTTTGTTGGTTTTCTCGTTGAATTGAAACACAGGCTGAGGAGCTGCAGCTTCTCCAGCTGCCTGGCCAGGGGGGATTTTCCAGCTAACATGGGAATGGTCAGGATTGAGCACCTTGATACCTCCAAAAAAGGGTTCTTGTCGTCACCCTACCACCTGTGTGGGAGGAGGGTGGTGTCTCTCTCCCTGCTCTCGTTCCCATGGGTTCCATCACCTGAGGGAAGCCAGGACCCGGTGTCCTCCCACCAACCCTCCCTCACGCCAGGTGATGGAATGACTCCTGATGGAATTACTCTTGACACCCAAAGCTGTGCCAGGTGGGAGCTGCCAACTACAGATCAGCACAGGGAGAAGGGCTGGGATCCCCCTGGGAGTGCAGGGAAAGCTCCAAGTCCCTGGCCACTGGAAACAGGAGCTTCTCCTGTCTGGGGCCGAGGCCAGCACTGGATCCCTCCAGAAAGGATCAGCACAGGGAATGTGCTGCCTGTGTTTGTCTGGAATTCTCTCCCAGACTCCAGCCACTGCCAGACACACTTAGTGCCTATTTAGCAGCCTTTGGTGGATAATTTTCCCAGTGTTTCAGCCCTTTCAGGGTGCCTTAACCAGCTATTGGCCATCAGCTGAGGGGGCAGCTTCTCCTCCTGGAGCCCAGCCACTGGAACCACAGAACAAAACCACGCAGAAAAACACCCACAGAAATCCCACACAAAACACAACAAAAATTAACATTTCTCCAACGTTTCTGATGAGTTCTGGGAAACCAACAGCCCCATTTCCCAGATTTTGGATGGAAAAAAGCAACCAACACATCGGAGCTTGAATTCCACCTCCACAGCTGGAGCTGCACCACAGGATCACTGAGGCTGAAAGATCTCCAAGTCCAACCAACTGGTGACACTCCCCACCCTGTCCCCAGCCCAGAGCACTCTGCAACCTCCAGGGATGGGCACTCCAAACCTCCCTGGGCAGCCCCTGCCAAGGCCTGAGCACCCTTTCCATGGGGAAATTCCTGCTGCTGTCCAACCTGACCCTCCCCTGGCCCAGCCTGAGGCCGTTCCCTCTCCTCCTGTCCCTGTTCCCTGGGAGCAGAGCCCGACCCCCCCGGCTGCCCCCTCCTGTCAGGGACTTGTGCAGAGCCACAAGGGCCCCCCTGAGCCTCCTTTTCTCCAGGCTGAGCCCCTTTCCCAGCTCCCTCAGCCACTCCTGGGGCTCCAGCCCCTTCCCAGCTCCGTTCCCTGCCCTGGACACGCTCCAGCCCCTGCAGGGCTCTCCCGAGCTGCCCCAGGATTCCAGGGGGTCCCTCAGCAGGGCCAGCACAGGGGGCAGTCCAGAAGGAAACCGTGCACAGATTCCAATCCCTGCCACCCTGAGATTCCCAGGAACAGCTGCAGGGATTTGCCCCCACACAGATCCAGGACACTTTGCAGGCAGGCTGGAAAAACCAGCAGGAAGGGATTGTGAACAGAGAATATTTTTTCCCTGCTCAAGTCAACCAGACAGGCAGCTGAGGTGAGAGCTCTCAGCCAAAGCCAGTCACAACAATTAGCTGTAAATTGCAAATTATTACTAAAAATTACTGAAAAAGAATTATCTCAGTTTTGAATTAGAAATGCAAAATCTGTGAGTTCTGCTTTATACTTATTTAGAAAGACAATAATCTCCTAAAGATAATAAGAAATGCTTTACCAAACATTGGGAGATACTCTTTCCAGTATTTTCTTAAAACTAATCAAGTTCAAAATCCCAAGTTTCCTTTTACAAACAAGGTCATAAAATGCCTTAAAAATCTCCCAGGAAATTCATGGAAATTTATTCAGTCTGGTATGAGAGAGTAAATCTCTGTTATGCCTGTGGATCCTTCCCCAATCCATGTACATTTTAATTAAGCCCATTAATTTTACAGGATTGCTGCTTGTTTGTTGCTGGATTGTTGCTCTGAAGAAAGCAGCTTTTTTCAATGGAAATTAAATTCCAAGAGCTTCAAAATAAGTTTTTCTACCAACCAGCACCGAAACCAGCACTGAGAAACACAAAATATTTCCTGCTGCATGGAAAGCTCGGTTTGGTTTGCTCATTTGTATAATATCATGAAAAAGATTATTTATTTTATTACAGGTCCACTGAGAAGAATCAGTGTGCTTCCTCAAGCTCCGTGTCATCCCAAAGGATCCCGATCCATTAACTAATATCTAAGATTATGGGAGGAATTTCCATCTGTCATTGTGGCCTCCAGGCCACATTTCCTAAATCTCTGCTCATACCCTGACCTGGGCTGATTATCTGCAGTAACTCTTCCACCTCTGACATTCGATTTTATCTCAAGCTTTACCAGCACTCAAAAACTCAAAGCCAATTAAAACATCCTCAGGGAAAAACGTGGTTTTAGTTTGACAAATATTCCATAAAACCACTCAGGACTGGGAATGAACGCTTAGAATACTAAAAAACATGGAATGGTTTGGGCTGGAGGGGATTTCAAGGATCATCCAGTCCCATCCCTTGGGCAGGGACACCTCCCACTGTCCCAGGCTGCCCCAAGCCCCAGTGTCCAGCCTGGCCTTGGGCACTGCCAGGGATGGGTATCCACAATTTTCCTTGGATATTATTCTCGCCATTGACACAAAATCCATGCAAAACCCATCACACGACACAGTTTAGTGAAGCAGACTTGAAAATCTTGGTGTTTTCTGTCTGAATTACTGTCAGCACAGGAAAAAAAAAACCCCAAAACCCAACTTACTTCAGTGTAGGGACTTAAATTGTCAAAAGAATTCCTTGTGTCTCCATAAAGGTAACATAAATCCTGACAAAATCCATTCTATATCCAAAACAACTCATTCTCCAGGCTGTGTTTTCCCAGGCTGCCTCGGGAACCTGTCTGGGAGGAAAATGAAGAACGAGTACATGAAGGAAATCATAATTTACAATATGTTCCAAAGCCAGGCTGCATTTACAACTACTGGAATTTGAGGTTTGCTTGTCAGGAGAAAAAAAAAACCCTAACAAGGAAACCAGGTAAACGCTGAGCCTTTGTTTTGTTCCTGCTAAATATGCTGGAAGCATCTGACAAATCCCAGTAATGAGCTCCCATCTCCAAGTGGAAGGAAAGGGAGCCTTGTTCAAGGCTGCAGGGAGAGGAAGAACAGGGAAAGCATGGAAAAGCAGAGGCAGCCCCAGCAGGGGCTCGGAGCCACTGCCGCAGTTTTCCTTGGAATCCAAGCCATAAACTGGTTTTTGTTGGGGAAAAAAATTCACTTTTGAGGATGGTGAAGTCTCGTGGCTTGTGAGGTTTGTGCCCTCTGGCAGTAGCATTGCTCCAAGGGAAGCAGATCCCAGAATCCCAGACTGGTTTGGATTGGAAGGGACATTAAAATCCATCCCATCCCACCCCTGCCATGGGCAGGGACACCTCCCACTGTCCCAGGCTGCTCCCAGCCCCAGTGTCCAGCCTGGCCTTGGGCACTGCCAGGGATCCAGGGGCAGCCACAGCTGCTCTGGGCACCCTGTGCCAGTGACAGAAAATGGTAAAAGACCCCAAGTAGCAAAGCTGAAGGAAAATGTTTTGAAATATTATTTAAAATACTAATAAAATGAAAATTCCTCCCAACTAAGAGCAAAGCCAAGCTCCAGAGCCTTGAAGTTCTCCATGGGGGCAGAGGGAGAGCATTCCAGAGCAGGTCCAGGCTTGATCCACTCTGGAGCTGGACTCGGTGATCCATGTGGAGCCCTTCCAGCTCAGGATATTTCAGGATATTCCAGGAGTTCTCCTGCCTGGCACTGCCACCTTCACCTCCCTGTACACACCTCCCGTGGCTGGTGGCCATCCAATCCCACTTCCAAAGTGCATTCTTGTGCCATTTGGGTGTCCAAGGTCCCTTTTCCTTCCCCAGAAAAGAATGATTTCTCTCAATATGCATGAGAACAAAACCAATATCAAACTGAAACTCACAGAATCATGGAAAATCCAGAGTTGGGACCCACAGGGATCATCCAGTCCAGCCCCTGACCCTGCACAGGACACCCCAAAAGTCCCACCCTGTGCCTGAGAGCGCTGTCCAAACTCATCAAAGTCTTGCCCGTGGTGAATCAATTTAACATTTGGAAGACAAAATCTCAGTCCCAATTTCCTCTCCCCCACTGCCAGTCCAGGCCTCAGGAATTATGAGAAAATCCCAACTCCTCCTTCCAGCCTCACTCGAAACCCTCCCAACAATTGCTGCTCTCCATTTCCAGCTCTTCGCCCAAGGCTCCTAAAACACCATGTGGGGATTTGGGAGCCCCATTTGAAACAAATTGTTTTAATTAAAATAGTAATTTCCAGCCCCGAGAGATGTAAACTATTAAAGAGCTGCCAGGAGGGAGAGCCACTAATGGAGAGCAGTGAGCAATTACAGCCAAGCTGCTGCTGCTTCTCCGGGAAAAGGGGCTGGGGAGGCAGAGCCAGGCGTGGTTTGTCAGCACCGACAGCTTTCCCAGGGCCCAGGATCCTCCTTCCACCAAGGCCCCAGCAGTTCCTTCTCTCAGGCATCATCGAGTCCTTGGGATGAGAGGGGAGGGATCAGGAATGGAAGGAACAGATCTCCCCTCGATGAAGCAGCTCCTCCAAACACCGGGCAGAGAGCAGAGGGGGGCAGGGGAAAGGGTGGTAACTGATGGAAGTGAATGCTCTGTCCCAGACAACTCACCTGTGCCTCTCCCACACAGCCAGCACCTCGGGAATGTTCGTTTGGGATGGGCCACAGCTCAGGAGAATTCAGAAGTGTCAAGTTCATGTGCTCTTTTTCCCGTAAAAATGGATCTTATCCAACCCCAAATCGAATTCTTGGGGATCTCCTGGAAACATCAATGTCAGCCAAAAGAAGAAAAAACCCTCCTTTTTAAAATTAATTTTTTCCCAAATTCCAGCTACAAGGAAAACAAGAAAAATGTCCAACAGCCACCAAAAACAATCAACAACAACAAATAATTTATCCAAGAGCCACCTGCTTTCTTCCAAAATGAACCTTCCCCAGTATCCTTTCTAAGCCTGGACTATTCACAAATTCAAACCTCAGAAGGCAAAGTTTGCTTCTTGTTACAAAGGTCAGTATCTCTAACTGACACTTGTTTCATGTTTCAGGGCTGAATCTATGCCCTACATGTGGCTTGAAGGAATTTTCCTCCTGTTCTGCCCTATGGAATGGTTCCTGTTCCAAGGAAGAGTTGGCTTGGGTTTGGAGCTCCAGGTACCCAGCTGTCCCAGAGCCTACAGGGAGTATGTTCACCTGGAAATCAGCCAGAGAGCAGCATCTAGAAATAAATATTTGTGTTTTTCTAGTCTGATCTGCTGAAGCACAGAACCAGAGAATCATGGAATGGTTTGGGTTGCAAGGGACCCCAAAGCCCACCCAGTGCCACCCCTGCCATGGCAGGGACACCTCCCACTGTCCCAGGCTGCTCCCAGCCCCAGTGTCCAGCCTGGCCTTGGGCACTGCCAGGGATCCAGGGGCAGCCACAGCTGTTCTGGGCACCCTGTGCCAGGGCCTGCCCCCCCTCCCAGGGAACAATTCCCTCCCAGTATCCCACCTAAACCCACCCTTTTTCCATTCAGCCATATTTCACCATTTCAGGGACTTACCATTCTCAAGAAAACCACCCTACTCCAGAAACCAGGAGATCAAGTTCTCGCTTTTGGGGGCCATCATCTCTCCTGAAATAATCCATAATTATCTATATTTGGAAACACACACACACACAAATTAATTAAAAGCCATTTTTGCAAGGTGGATCGCTAGTGTGGAAAACAATTCCATTCATGGGAGCGAAACTCCTGAGGGGAAAAAGTAAGAAAAAAACCACAAAACTTTTCCCAAATGAAATCTCCATCTATTCTCTGTCCATAACATCCAGTTTTCCCTCGGGTTTCTCTTGAGGAAGCCCCGAGCAGCTGCCTCTGCCACCCACAGCCCCCCGGAGCAGCTCATTCCTCCCAGGAGATCCCGGCAGCGCCGCGACCTCCCGGGGACAGCCAGCAGGTGAAAAGTGGGATTGTTTTTAGGAATTCCCTCCTTGCTTGACTCAAAGCTCGTTAAATCCCGAGGAATATGAAGCACCCATGGCAGGGAGTGTCGTGTGAGGCCCTTTCCCCCCCGTTCATTAACGCCGGTGCCACCGGGCCCCTCAGGAGAGGGACACGAGCAGACGACGCCGCGCTTCACCCGTGGCTCTGCTGCAAGAGTTAAATAACATTAAACAGGATCACTGGGGGGGATCACAGGCAAATCAGGGCTCTTACATCCCGCTGGAGGATGTTTACCCAAGGGCAAACAGATAAAGGAAGGTTTCCCGTTGCAATCCCGGGGACAGCGGGAGAATGCTGAACAGGGAGCGTGAGGGACGTGTCGGAGCAAAATGTTTCGCCTTATTTTTAATTTAAATGTAGTTATAGAGATGAAGAGCCTGGAGGCATCAACCATTGCCAATCAAAGCTCTCAGAACGATTAAGTCTTCCGAGCACTCCGAAACCACCACTGCCCAGCACCGCTCCACTCATCCGAGGAGGAATTTTTGCAGTACAAAGTTGCTTTTTGCCTTTCATTTTTTTTCTTAAAGTCTTTTCAAAAAACATGATTCCTCTTTGGCGAAGGGAGCCTTTGAAGCGGCCCAAATGGCCTTTGAAGTGAAAATAGAGGAGTCATTCCGTATTCATGCACCCGTTTTCCCTCCCCCTCCCAAAAACGAAGGCGTGGAACTCGGTGAAAAATTTATGTCCTGGAATAGGCGGCCTTGGCTCGTGACACCAGAGGCGTTCCAGGGAACAAAATGGCACTAAAATGGAAGTGGAGGGATCTTTGGGTGCAAATCAAAGACACTGGATGGAAACGCTGCTTCATTTGTGCAGACGAAGAGGCACAAACTGGAAGGCAGAAGGCTGCAAATGTAGAAAATTCAGGAGGCATTAATGGGCTGGTAAAAATGTCGCTGTTTGGAGCTGTCAGCCTCGCTTAGAAACCTAAAAAATTTATTAAACCTCTGTGAATGTTGCTTTTCTGAGTCACAAAGGCCATTAAGAACTCCTGGAAGTGGTGGATGCCACACAGTCCATTAGCAGCTGGATCGTAACGCCGTTCTCTCCCTCCTTCCATCCCCATAAATGTATTTCTCTCCTCTAATATTTCCTAAGAGGCTCCTGTGGCACAGATTTCCCCTCGTACGTCTTTCCTCAGCCTCAGAAAAAAAAAGAGGCTGGCTGGTCTCGCTCAGAAACGAAAAGTTTTCAGGTAGTTCTCTGCGGAATGATGAAAAATCCCACAGGTTCCAGAAGGCAATTGGTAAATACAGGCTCCTGCTTCCATAAAAAGCAATTTATTAAACACAAATGCTCGGCAATGTGAAGTGTTTTACTGCTGCAAATTCAATACTCCTCGAAACACACTCTGAAGTCAATAACCCAGCAGTAAAAGCAGCAGCACACACACAAATGTCTCATCTTATTCCACAATCCACCATTTTCTCCCACGCAAAATTCCCATCAAAACATCAACTTCGAATCCCTACCTGAGCTGTCCAGTTGAAGAAACAGCAACCTGATTTTTTTACTTACAGTTTTTTTTTAAAATAATTCCTCAGCACTTAAATCCCTTTCCATGTATTTTGGATGTTTAGGAAGAGGGAGATAGTCTTCCTGGGAAATTAAAAAAAAAAGGCAAATAAATCATGCAACAGGAAAGCTCATAAATCTGCATTTATATTGGAAGTAAAACTGAACTCACCGGAGGTGATTTACTGCCTCTAATAATGAATGTGACTATTGGGTCCTTAGATTTTCATTAGCGTGGTGAAAGAATTTATTTTATGGGCAAATATTTAAATACTCGTAGAAAGCAAATGTAAAAATATTGCAAATATGAAGCCCCCAATTACTTCAAGTTATGTGAAAATTCATTGAAAAATAATTTCCTGCCCGCAGAAAAACAGATTGTCAAAATCTGGGGTTTCTGCTCTGCCAGGGAACCCGAGGAATTCGATGGCTTTGTTTGGAGACCGAGTGAGGAAATCGGAGCAATTCCCACAGAAACGGGCAGGGAGCTTTGGGACACTTTGGGCAGGACAAGTTTGGGGATTCCTAAGGAATCATGGAATCCTTAAGGCTGGAAAAGATCTCACAGAGTGCAGCCATTCCCCCAGCACCGCCCAGGCCAGCACTGACCATGTCCCCAGGTGCCACATCCACACGGCTCTGAAATCCCTGCAGGGATGGGGACTCCACCCCTGCCCTGGGCAGCTGTGCCAGGGCTTAACCACGCTTCCAGGGAAAAAATTCTTTCCAAAATCCAACCTGAACCTCCCACAGAGAATCCTGACCAACTCCTTCCTCAAAACCAGCAGAACCTCAGACTTGTTGATGGTTTGGAGCAACGTGGAGAGGAAAGGGGAAGAGTCCTTGCTCTCACCAAGGGATCATGGCTTTGTTCTTTCCTGATGGATGCCAGGATAAGAAGGACATGGAAGCATTGGAGCAAATCCACAGGAGGCCACAAAGTTGATAAGAGAGCTGGAAGACCTTCCTTATGGAGATAGGCTGGGATAGCTGGGGAGTTCAGCCTGGAGAGGAGAAGGGGTGTGGAGCCCACCCAGCACCTTCCAGGGTCTGAAGGGATCGCAGGGAACTGGAGAGGGACCTGCATCAGGAACGGATGGGACAGGGAGCAATGGGTACAGACTGAAAGAGGGGAAATTTAGCTGGATATTGGGAAGGAATTGTTCCCTGGGAGGGTGGGCAGGCCCTGGCACAGGGTGCCCAGAGCAGCTGTGGCTGCCCCTGGATCCCTGGCAGTGCCCAAGGCCAGGCTGGACACTGGGGCTGGGAGCAGCCTGGGACAGTGGGAGGTGTCCCTGCCATGGCAGGGGGGGCACTGGGTGGGCTTTGGGGTCCCTCCCACCCCAAACCATTCTGGGATTCCGTGATGGTGGAAGATGAAGGAGAACCACAAACACCCCGAACTGCTTCACCAAATGAACAACAACAGTCCCAAGGTTCCTGCAGGCAGAAGATCCAAGTTCAGACAGTTCCCTGCCAGACAAAGCAGAAAATGCTATAAATGCTCTCATTTCGCATCTCCCGTGGTCACACCACAACTACCAGGACACAAAAGCCCTTTTTTCCTCCAGATGCAGAGTTCTGGTGATTTGGAACCATTCGAGTTCAGCTCAAACCAAAAATAATCTTAATGGCAATAGAAGTTCAGCTCTTCCCTCTCAGCACAGGAGGATGGGAGAGAATTCCTGTTGGGTTGATGTGATTTGAGTTGATCACTCTGTGCCTACTTACCTTAAACAACCAGCTGTGATGCTGCTTTCTTTTCCAGAGCTTCAATAAAGAAAATGCTGCAATTTTGTAAATTACAGCCCCGCCATCGATAGCTCCATTTTCAACGTGCTTATCTTATCTCTTGCTTAAATCAAATCAAATACTTCCCTTCGCAGCAAACCCTGCAAAAACCTGGCAGGACAAACTGCAGAGGGAAACCCGATATATGATTTACCTTGATTGCAAAAGGCACCTGCCAGCAGAGGATACAAGGGTACGAGGGGTTTGTTCCAGCCCTCCCCGAGGAGCCAGCACAGAATTCCATCAGTTCGGCAATTAGGGAGGCAGATTCCCACACCCAGAATTCCTGACAGCTCCCATCATTTCCCTGCGTTTGGATAGATGACCAAATGGTTTGGGTTGGAAGGGAAGCCCACCCAGTGCCACCCCTGCCATGGCAGGGACACCTCCCACTGTCCCAGGCTGCTCCCAGCCCCACCCAGCCTGGCCTGGGACACTTCCAATAACCTGAAGCTCTGAAATACGATTTTAGAAGCCTCCAATTAGCTCCCCACAGAATTCCCCAGTGAGTGGGGGGTGCACCAGGCACCTGACCAGCCTGTTCCTCTCCTCAAAAAGCTGCCTGGTCACGGACTTGGAGCGTGGAGTATCTAAAATAAATGTTGGATTTTATGCTCACCTTCCCATTAGCTGCCACGAGCACCTTAACTCAGATGAATGCCTGTTTATCCATTTTAATGGGATATTAAAGTGTGTTTTGTGGCTACATCCCAAACATCAGTGGCATATTAACTTACATTAGCTTTAACAACAACAAGAAACCCAACCCACCGTCGGCACACGGGCAATCATTCTGCAATTATCCAGAAATTACATTACCCACTAATTGCTCTGACAGGTGCCTAATTGCTTCTCTAAATAGGGGGTGAGGCTTTACCCCTGGGTTTTCTCCGTTATTTTGCTTGACCACCTTTGCTTCAAGCACTGAAAATACGAAGCAGCAAGAAGCAGTTTTTGTTCTGCTGGGGGCTTTTTCCAGCCCAAATCCATGTGCTCCTTCCCCCAGCCCTGTCCCGTGCATCCCCCAGCTCAGTGCCACTCACCAGGGGACAACCTCTTCCCCCTGAGGATCCAAAAGCTTTTCCAGGTTTGATCCTGAAGCATCCATTGTCAAATTCCAGCAGGTTTTTAAGGAAATGGGGGCTGGGAAGGGGACTTGGATGTGCCTTGGTGTTCTTGGAGCTCTTTTCCAAACTTAATGATTCCATGCCTGGCACATTCCCAACCCTGCCTGTGACGGTGTGGGCAGGGCTGTCACTGAGTAAAACCTCCCACACCTGCTCCAGCTGTAAATGGTCCCATTCCAAGCAGAGATAAATAAATATCCTTGTGTTTGTGTGTGTGTGTGTGTAATTTATCTCCTCTAATTTGAAGAGTCTCCTTTTCCATGAGGAGAAAGCTAATTTAGGAAGACACACACGAGGAAAAGGAGGAATCTGCGATCTCTGAGGGGTCCTGGGCACTGAGTGATGAGTGTTGGAGATAACTGGCTGTAGCAATTACAACACTGGTGGAAAATGCTGCCCAGAGAGCCGACAAGAAGAGATTAAATAGAAGTTCATCCTCTACCATAGGTGTGTCTAGGACAGGACAAACTCATGTCATAGGATGATGGAATCAGTAAGGTTGGAAAACGCTCTGAGATCATCCAGTCCAACCATCAACCAGCACCACCACCATGGTCACCACTACCCATGTCTTCCAGTGTCACATCCACAGAAATTCGGGAACATTTCCAGACATGGTGACTTCCCCCCTGCCCTGGGGAGGCTGTTCCTACTTCATTCCCCATCCCAGCAGCAGCTCCACGACGTTCCTGGGCAGGCTGGGGACACCTGCAGGGTTGGCTCCCGGGGGTGCAGCCAAAGCACCTCTCGGGACTGAAGGCAGAGAGTGAGCAGGCAGAGGCAGGAGCAGGAGCACCGGGGGTTCCCAGGAGCACCGGGGGTTCCCAGGGGCACCGGGGGTTCCCAGGGGCAGGACCAGGAGCACCAGGGCTTCCCAGGAGCAGGAGCACCAGAGGTTTCCAGGAGCACCAGGGCTTCCCAGGAGCACCAGGGCTTCCCAGGGGCAGGAGCCACCAGGGCTTCCCAGGAGCACCAGGGGTTCCCAGGAGCAGGAGCCACCAGGGGTTCCCAGGAGCACCAGGGGTTCCCAGGAGCAGGACCAGGAGCACCAGGGGTTCCCAGGCTGTGGGGGAGGCAGCTGCTGCAAACCTGTGGATCTAAAGCTCCTCTGTGTGAAAACCCCTGTACGGAATCACTGAGCTTGGAAAAGCCCTCCAGGACCATCGAGTGACCCATCCCCACCTTGTCCCCAGCCCGGAGCACCGGATTCGGGATATTTTTCACTGCTGGGATCCTCTCCTGTCCTTCCCGAGCCGCCGCTCCAGCCCCAGCCATGGAAGCGGGCTGCACACTCTGCAGTGCATCCCCCATATGTTCCACCGCGGAAACGCTTCCCAGGCTTGTTTGCAAACACGCTAATGCTGCAAAAACAGGGCCAGCTCCTGCATGCAAATGAGAGCCTTGCCGGGACACGGTGACCTTTGCTTTGCAGGCAGACGTCCCCAGCTGGTGCCCGGGATTATCTATACATCCCAAGGTGTGTTTCATCTGAAATGCAAAGCGCTCCTTTCTTGCGAGGATGCTCGGCTGGGAACAAAAGGAGTTTGTTTCGCAGTGCCTCAGAGCTGTTTGCACGACTTTGAGATCTTTAGAGGTGATTTACAACTCCTGCTTCGAGTCCTGGGGAGAGAAACAGGGATCCTGTACTGGGAATGGCAGTCATTATCCTCACCAGCTGTTTTATCGTGGAATCACAGCCTGGTTTGGGTGGGAAGGGACCTTAAATTCATCTTGTTCCAACGCTGACACCTTCCCAGGCTGCTCCCAGCCCCATCCAGCCTGGCCTTGGGCACTGCCAGGGATCCAGGGGCAGCCACAGCTGCTCTGGGCACCCTGTGCCAGGGCCTGCCCACCCTCCCAGGGAACAATTCCTTCCCAATATCCCATCCAGCCCTGCCCTCTGGCACTGGGAAGCCATTCCCTGTGTCCTGGCACTCCATCCCTTGGCCCAAGTTTCTCCCCATGTTTCTTGTTGGCTCCTTCAGGTGCTGAAAGGCCACAATTTGCCTGCAGCTTCTGCTCTCCAGCTAAACAGTCCCAGTTCTCCCACCTCTCCCTCATAACAGAGGTGCTCCAGCCCTCGGATCAACTTGTCACCTTGAAGGCAAAATTAAAAAAAAAAAAGCCTTAATGAGGAAATCAGAGGATTTGCAGGAATTAGCTGTAGGGCTCTCGGATTTCTTGTTAAGAGCAGCAGCTTTGTGGGAATGTCACAGAGTAAACAGCACAGCAAAGCATCATTACAGCAAAATTAATTCAATGCTGCATTACAACACATCTCATTTGACTACTGCAAATCTCCTTCTGTGCCTCCTAGTAGTTATTTAATGAAAAACAAGCAAAAAACGGTGTATTGCTCTCATAGCTGTCCCTCCAGCTCCCAGAAACGCGAGTGCCACTGCAGCAAGTCTCAATCAAACAAGAACACCATTTCTGCATCAAAGCGGGAAATGATCTTCATCAATCCTCCTGCAGCCACTGAAAACAGAGAGTTTGTGCTTCTTATGACAAATAAATCTTTAAAATTCACGTTCTGGCAAAAATATTCTTCTTAAACACAAAATTACTTCCCGGAGTCCACCCTCATTCAAACAATTGACACCTTCCGTGATTGAGGCCAAACAAATCATCGAGGTAAAGAGAGGCTTTGTTTGCTGAAACAGCTTTTGATAAATCTGAACTTTTCTAGGACAATCCCTCGGAATTGTAAGAGCAGGAAACGCAAACAAGATTATTTTGCCTGCGCCTCCTTACTGCTGCATTTGAACGCTTATCCCTTGTCCCGAGCCCACGGGCGCGGAGCAGGGCGTCACAGTTCCCCGTGTTATAAATAAAAAACAGGGAATTCGTGCTTAAATAGGTAATATGTACCAAAGTTAAGATGTAACCAATATTGAAATTGAGCAGAGCTTGCCCTGGGAGAATTGTAACCTTTACCGGGAACTAATTAGCATCCTAAAGACTGAGCTACAGAAAATAACGACTCATCAAGAGAGAATAAAGCTGGGTCAAGATGTTTACATTTTTCATGGAGAACTTCTGGGAAGAGCAGATGGACTATCTACGAAAATCCCCTCCCGGCTCAGGTGCTAACGACTGGATCAGGAACCAAGATATGGAACATCATGAGCCATCAGATAACATCCTCGGGTGATGGGACATTACTCAAAGACAGGATGCGTTTTGTCCACCCCAGTTTCATGAATGGCACACTTCATGCATATGTTAATTGGCAAGAAGAATACCCTAGATCCGGGCTCTATGAAAAAATTGTATAAAAATGAGCCGTTGGAAGCAGTGGTGGTGAACAGAGGGAGGTCTGATGCGATAGAGGTCAGACCTGTGTTCACCCAGTGCCAATCCCAGGCTTGGCACTGTCTCCTTTTCGATCGTGGCTTTGTGTGTCCGAACTCTCGGACACGAAATAAATTTTATACTTGTTTTATTTCTAATTGGGCGTAGTTATTTATTACACCCGCATTTGGGGATGAACCGCCTGAGGGGAACCCTGGCTTTTGGGGTTAAACCTCAGGCATCCCAGGCGGTTCAGTGACCCCGTTTTAGGCACAGCGTGCCCGCTGTGTTCCGTGGCAAATCCAGCATGACGAGGCACGTTCTGCCGCTGCGCACGACAGCAGGAGCCGCGTTTATCCTGAGCTAGCAGCCCATCCATTACCGCGTTTTTTTCAGTTTGTCAAGCCTCTCAAATTAAGTTTTACACAAGATGCTCAATTTTTGCACAGCAGACCGAGGAACTTGTCTGGAACAAGGCTTTAATTACAGCACTCCAGGAGTTGCTCCCTGTGAGTGTGGAGTTCTTTTAATGACAAACAGAAATAGGGACCTGACACCTGATCCAAGGCACCGGGGGGGAGGGGAAAGAGCTGGAAAAGGGTCTCACACCAGCAAGGAAATAAGGAAAAGTGCAGAGCCAAGCCACAGACATCCAAAGGGAATTCCTCTTTCTTAAGGGATCATCCTTCATTTCCCAAGTGAATAAAAACCCTGCCAGTACTTGGGAAACCACAGGTGCCTTCAGACTCTGGGTAAGAGGGAAAATTCCTCACGGGAACAGCCTGGATCATGACAAGAAAAGGGGATGCAGAATTAGCCCTCGCTTGGATGCACGTGTGTGTAACTGGAACTGGAGAGGGACTGGGGACAAGGGATGGAGGGACAGGACACAGGGAATGGCTTCCCAGTGCCAGAGGGCAGGGCTGGATGGGATATTGGGAAGGAATTGTTCCCTGGGAGGGTGGGCAGGCCCTGGCACAGGGTGCCCAGAGCAGCTGTGGCTGCCCCTGGATCCCTGGCAGTGCCCAAGGGCAGGCTGGACACTGGGGCTGGGAGCAGCCTGGGACAGTGGGAGGTGTCCCTGCCCATGGCAGGGGTGGCACTGGATGGGCTTTGAGGTCCCTTCCCACCCTTTGGAGTCACTCAGCTCGGACTGGAACCAGCCTTCCCAGAAGTTCGTCCATCTGCACTTGGAGCAGTTTATTTACACGTAAATTATCCACAAATTCAAAATGTGTAACTGATTTCAGCTGAGACAAAGACAAAAATATTTCTTCCAAACATTAAACGTGTTTATGTCAAAACTCTTCAATATCCAAACTGAAATGGACTGCGAGTTGCCTGATGTGTGCCTGAGCTACAAGAAAATCGCTGTCCTCAGCAAAAGGATGAAAAGGATTTAAATTTTGGTGAAAAGTCCTTCAGCAAACGAGTGCCAGGCCCAGAAGAGAAAAACAGAATGATCAATTCTTCACCTCCCATGGCTGAAGACAGTGAAGGGTCTGGACAGTTCTCAGGCCTTCAACCCCAACCCTTTAAAAGATTTCTCTGAGCGGTGCTCCGTAATTCCAAACTGGAGAGTGCTGAGGGGAAGCTACAGAAACAGATTAAGGGATTAGAAAAGGACCACAGAGCAAGATCTGCAGAGGTCAAAGCACCTGGTTTATCAAAGAGGGGTGAAAGGGCACTTTGATCACAGTTTAAGAAGCCAAAGAGGATAACAAAAACCTGCTGGAGCAAGCACTTCATCCAGACAAGAACACCTATCAATTTCCAGGGGTTACGAGGGGAAAAGTGCCAGAATCGAGGAAAAAGCAACTCTTGAAGCAAAGCTGTGAATAATTAATGACTGAAGAAAATTACCAAAGGTTCTCATGGCTGCTCCACTGCCAGAGGTCTTCAACACAAGGCTGAGTGTTTCCTTACAAGAAATGTTCCAGTTCAGCCCGAGCTGCTGGACTGGAATTAGCTCAGGGAGATCCCGCTGTGCTGGGCACTGATCAAACCACAGGGTCCCAGCTTGGATGGGCCTCAACACCAAACAAAAGCCAAATTCCTACCTTTTTTTTTTTTCCATATAATATTGGAAAATACGAAGAAACACTCCAGGTAGAGAATATTTCCATTCTAAAAATGTTACGGCTGATGGCACAAAGAGCCAGGGAACTTCTTTGCTGCTGCATAGGAGCCATATTCTCTTTTTTTTTTTACAAATTCCTACTCCTCCACCTCTGCTCTTTCCCAAAGGTCAGAGACTGGATCTGGTCCAACCTAAGTTACAAAGGTAATTAAACCTGAGTAACAATGATAATTACCATGGGCAGAACCACTCGGGTTGTGAAATTCTCTCCTCTTCCAGCAGCTGCTTCCATGTCTCTCCCAGCTCCCAGAGCTCCCCAGCAGCCCGGCCAGGCTCTTACTGGTTTGTGAGCCCCTCTCCCAGTGAGGGCTGCACAACTGGCCAAGCCCAGCCAGCCCAAATTGCCTTGCCCTTAATTGATTCATTAAGGTAATCACTGCTGTCATCTCCAGCGCTCGTTACAAACAACAACAAATTATTCCGAGCTCGTTTTCCCTCCTGAGCGAGGCTTTCAAGTCCATCAATCAGAGGTTCCCCGGCAGTTTGGGGTGCTCGTTATCCGCATGGAATTGCTGGAATGAAAAGCAGAGGAACAAGTGCCTTGCCATCAGTCAGTGACTTCATTTTCCCCCAGTGAGTTCTAAAATTTGTCAATTAAGCGAGCACTGGTGCTCGTGATTTATAGGAGGGAGGGTTTGGCCACAAAGGTATTTCATCCGTGGGCAAGTCTGTTTTATAGCCAACAACTTGTCAGGCTTCTAAACCTCTGCCAAGAGCTATTAGTGATGGGAGAAGGCAAAACCAGCAAGGAGAAGCCAAAATTTTGGCATTGCACACCAGAAAAATCTCAGCAACCATAAGAAAACTGTTGTCTGAGAGGGAAAAATTCTTGGATATGGATTTGATCAAAATTCCAAAGCAGCTTTTACCCAAAAAAGGGCTTCATACACCACATCTTCTCTGGCAGGTACAAAATTACCACATAAATTCATCGTATCATAGACTCGTGGGGGGTTTTGTAACTCTTCACAAAGCCAGAGAGATAAATATATAAATATAAATATTTTATACTGTACCTCGAATCCGGTGTCCTCAGCCTCTGCCGAGGCCTGCAGGGCACAGAGCAAAGCACTGAGGTGGGGCCACAGCAGCTGAAACCAGAGCAGCTGAGAGCAGTCCCCAGCCTGGGGCTTGGGGCAGCTGCTGAGGCATCTCCAGGCCCCTCACTTTGTGTCAGACCCCTGCTCTGAACCCCCACCAGGGATTCAGCCCCTCCCGGGCGGCTCGGAAGTGACACCCTGAAAATGAGCAGCCTCAATGGTCCTGCGAGGGACTGCTCCCCCTAAAGAAGAAACGTGAATTCTTCACGGGATTCAATCAGTGCGTTATTTATTTCTTGCCTGGCTCTATTTGTGTTTTCTCCAGGTGGGATTCAGGGCAGGGAACGCTCCTAAAATCCCATCGGGACACTGGGATTTGCTGCAGGTGCTCCTTGTCTTACACAGCTCCTTTTACACCTCCGTCTGCTGAGTGGGGACAAGTCACCTCCAGTGCAGAAGGAGACATCCTCTGGTTCCTTGGGAAGCACTGGAGTGCAAATTCCCAGGTACTTTGTGCCTTGGAGGTGGCAGGAGCAGCTGCACTGGGAAGTGGCGTTGGATCCCCTCAGGAACACCAGTGGGGATCCTGGGGGCTGTGGGGGCTCCTCTGGATGTGTCAGGGAGCGAGACAGTGGGAATGCCACATTCCGTGCCTGGGTGTCCCTCCAGGGCTGCTCCTGCCGACCAGGAGAGCTCTGCAGGAGACAGCAGCACAGCGAGGCCTGGCCTGCTCTGAGAGGGAGCACGGTTTGGCCAGGGAGGGTGGGAAAGCCCTGGGGCAGAGGAGCTGTGGGAAAGCCCTGGGACAGAGGAGCTGTGGGAAAGCCCTGGGGCAGAGGAGCTGGGGCTGCCCCGTCCCTGCAGAGGCCCCGAGGGCAGCAGAGGGATGGAGCAGCTCTGCTGGCAGGAAAGGCCGGAGAGCTGGGGGTGCTCACCTGGAGAGGAGAGCAGCGGTGACCTCGCTGTGGCCTTGCAGGGCCTGAAGGGGCCAACAGGAAACATGGAGAGGGACTGGGGACAAGAGGTGGAGGGACAGGACACAGGGAATGGCTTCCCACTGCCAGAGGGCAGGGCTGGATGGGATATTGGGAAGGAATTGTTCCCTGGGAGGGTGGGCAGGCCCTGGCACAGGGTGCCCAGAGCAGCTGTGGCTGCCCCTGGATCCCTGGCAGTGCCCAAGGCCAGGCTGGACACTGGGGCTGGGAGCAGCCTGGGACAGTGGGAGGTGTCCCTGCCATGGCAGGGGTGGCACTGGGTGGTTTTAATTCCCTTCCCACCCATCCAGGCTGGCATTCCCTGATCCTGCTGGGCTGTGGAGCTGGCAGCCAAAGCCCAGCCCATCCTGTGCCTGCCCACAGGGCAGGGCTGGACTCCTCCTTTCAGTGGTAAGTTTCCATTTTCCCAATTTTTGAGGCAATCTGTGGAGCAGCAGAGTTTGAGGGAGGCAGAGAAGAGTCCAGAGGGGGAGTGAGGGATCTCTGCAGTAAAGAGGGACGGAAGCACCCCCTGGGTGACAGATTTGCTGTGCTGTCACTGGTGGTGGTTGGAGCCCTCTGGGAACAGAGGAGGTGTCCAGAGGCAGCTGGGTGGGAAACAACAGCTCAGCCCCGCTGGCACCCACGGTGGCACCCGCCCATGCTGGCACATCGGCGTTTTCTGTTGTTTTCTACTTCCCCTCACATCAATTAAGCCGATAATTTGAGGGAAATTAATTACAGAAGAAGCAGGGCAATGCTGACAGAGAACCCCAGTGCTGCTGGGAGTGGCAGCCTGGCTTGGCCCTCAGCTGGCCCTTCCTTCTGCAGCATTCCTTTGCCTTGTAAGTCAAATTCTTGGGTTTGTGGAGTTACCTTCCTTTATACACCTAAACTCTATTAACTCTACACCTGACACGTTGTTTATAAAAGATCCTGGAAGCTTCATCCTTTATTGAAAGCTTCCTGGAGAAAGAAATACCCCAAGAGCTGTAAATCATGTCGTTATAAATGAAAATATCAGGAAATAAAGGATGTTCTAACCCTGCTCACACCGTTCAAAGGGAGAACAAAGCAGCCAAGATTTGTTTAGAATTTCTTTCCCCGGATAATCCAAAGAAACCCCACACCACCAGCAGGGCCAGGGTGTGGAACAGCAACACCAATAACCAAAGGCAGATTTACCCCCACACCCTCTCACACAATTAGGGAGGTCAGAACAGGGGGAATTAGCACAGAGATTCCCTAGGGAATTCTTAAGCATCCTAATTTTTGCGGCATAGGGATGAGAAGTGGTTCCTTAATTGTCTTTAATAACTGTTTTCTTTGCCCTTTAAGAACTGTAATCCTTTGGTGAAAATCATCCTGGGTGAGCAATGGATTAAGATTCCTCTCCCTACACAGGATCAGGAATTAAGCAGAAGGTTCACAGTCATTGTGGCCCTTTCTTGGAATAATAATAATAATTAAAAAAAAAGTCTAATGCCAGTTTAGGAATTGGAGCTTAACAGATTCTTACTGTAGGAAAACAGCTGAAACCTTAATTTAAATAATGAAAATGAGGGAGGGTCTGAAACGAGGAGATTTGCTATGAGAATTAAACAATATAGATCAAGCCTCTTCTGCTGAGCACCTGGAGGAGGCACCACAAAACCCGAGTTTGAGAGGGCAAAACGAGGCTGTGCTGGGGCTGGAATCCACTTAGGAGAGAAAAGTGAGGAGCAGTGGCCAGCTGAGATCCAAGCAGGACAGCAGGGCTGTTCTCCAGCACAAGGACTCCGTGTAATCCACAACTGGTCTGGAAAAGCCCTCTGGAGGTAACTGCACGAGTGAGCAGAGGAGATCCACCCAGCAAACCCACACAGCAGGCAGGAAATTCTCTGTTTGCAGGAAATTCTGTTTGCAGGAACTTCTCCATTTGCAGGAACTGCTCCATTTGCTTTGGCTGAAGGAGGGTCTTTCACCCTTTTGACCACTGAAAGAAGAATTTCTCTATTTTTACCAAGCTTTCCATTTTTATATCATTTTCTGAGCCCAAGAAGCCCCACAAAGAGCACTGACCTGTGGCTGCAGGCAGCAGACACTCCCTGGCACAGGTTTGTGTGGTAATTCCAAGCCTAAGCAGAAAATTCCAAGCCTAAGCAGAAAGGCCACACTGAAAGTCCCAAAATTCTGCCTCCCTCCCATCAAATCCCCCCCAAACCATCCCCAGCCTGTTCCATGGAAAAAATCAGCCAAGCAAGGATGTAATGATCCAGTTCTACGCTGCTCACAACAATGCAAGGTCAGTTTGGAGCATCTAAAATGGCAAAAATAACAATAATAACCCAGGAAGCAGCACAACTGACATTTAAAAGGGTTTGATTGATGCTAAAGCCTGTGGGGAAAAAACATGGGGATTCAGGTGGGGTAGGAATGCTGCTCACTGAAATAAAGACCTTGAGACTGAAAGGTCTTAATCCTGGGAAATAAAAGGGTGGGGGGGAAAAAAAGGAAAGAAATAGATGAAAATAATTCCTTGGACTTTTGTTCCTACAGAACAAAAATAGCCCGACCCAATGACAAAAAAATAAATGTAATGCTATTGAGGATGCAGTTTCCAAGTCCTAAAAGCCATAATGCATCCTGGCTAGAAAACAAATTTTCTCCACAGTATGATAGGATTTGAGAGCAGCAGATTTTGTCAGTGGATTTCGCATGATGAATCAGGTAAATTGGAGACCGAATCATCATTACATCCCCAGGCATCTGCAGGGGAATGGGAAGGAAAGGGGAAATAAAAAATTAGAGAAGCACCTCAAGAATGTTCGGGAAATCACAGGAATGTGGAGTGAAAATCGCATTGGGTTTTTAGGGCCAGGGGGTATTTGGGAGCTAAACAGAGACACAGAGGGGTTTCTGAGCCTCCCCCAGAGCTGAGGGGAAACCCAGCAGGAGTCAGACACCACAAATTAACACCAAGGAAAAATGGAATAAAAGAAAAGACCTCCGGGTGTTTAGATGGATGTAGCAAACTGAAATCTCCAGAAATTATTGGGAAGGAATCTGAAATAACTCTGTGAGCAGCTGGAGCACTAACACATGTCCCCAAGTGCCACATCCACACAGCTTTTGCATCCCTCCAGGGATAGGAATTCCATCCTTGCCCTGGGCAGCCCCTGCCAAGGCCTGAGCACCCTTTCCATGGGGAAATTCCTGCTGCTGTCCAACCTGAGCCTCCCCTGGCCCAG